>JAXQQM020090871.1:0-223919 GCA_034641835.2 Pinus albicaulis | reverse complement strand
CTAAATACAAAAGAAATTGTGCTCAAAGAAATCCAAGAATTGCAAGCAAAGTAAAGCTAAAATCAAATTACATCAACTCATATTTTGACCCCTCACCATTAGTCTCGCTATGGCTTTCAGAGGTAATCATAAACAACTTGAGCAATCTGATATCTAATTTGCAAAAAAATAAACTAATATCAAATTACACACTCATACTTCAATCCCTCACCATTAGTCTCACTATGGCTTTCGGAGGTAACTGAAAATGACATGAACAATTTAATATCTAACTTGCAGAAAAGTAAACTAATATCAAACTACACACTCATACTTCAATCCCTCACCATTAGTCTCGCTATGGCTTTCGGAGGTAACTGATAATGACATGAGCAATTTAATATCTAATCTAACTACTAAAGCAAATGTACAAAATTGAAATAAATAAAACAGTGTTGGAATTAAAAGCTAAGAAAAATAAATTAGCAGAAGGACAAGACTGATTCCATGTCATTAGTCATTGTAAAACTATGTGCAAATGCACGGGCTGCCTACTGTAATCTGGAACAAAGACACTGATCAGTTAACAGCAATATAAAGCATGAAAAATTATGGACAGAAATAAAACGTTAATACCATAAGAGATGTAATATATACACGTGAATAACTATGGCATAATGAACGTAAGGAAATAAAACATGAAACTATACAGCAATAAACAAAACCTCGGCGTGTGCAGGGGCCCTCTGCACAATCCTCGGGCAACAGCTATCAACCACGAATTATGCTTATGAATAGAGTCTTCTCATGTATTCAAAATGCAGTCATAACAAGGAAATAATGTCACGGCACAGTGGGCTTTCTTTTCAGCAAAATTACATTACAGAAGCTAGCTACTATGCGTATGAGAATGCATTATTTATAATAGAGGATGACATAACTACTTTCCTACAATCTGCGCTGATAAAAGACACGTGAACAACCACGTCCAGAAATCTAGCATTATGGCTGCCGTGAAGATTAAATCTATGGAGGGTGGCCATTGGATTCGGCTTATGGAGTAGTTCACAGGTGTTGATATGTCCCCTGAGATTTAGGAACGGCCACACAAGTCTTCACGTGGTGAAAAACGAAGTTCTGTCACCGTAGGACTCTTAGGTTGACCACCGCTTGACTACCTTTGACCACGGCCTTCTTTGGTGAATTCGACTGAGCCAATAGGACTCAGTCCATATCCATGTCATTTCCAACTTGCCCATGTGGCTTGATTTTCCTGAAGACACCTGCAATATAGACTTTAACAAAATGGTTGCGGAAAGTTGAAGCAGCTGCGGAAAGTGACAAGATTCCGCAGCTCAATGAGCAAAAATCTAATTCAAACATCAGACACAAAACATAGTTAAAAACCACTTTAAATGCTCTTTTATGATTAATATGCAATGATGTTGATGACTTAGGAGGTCCAGGTAAATGGAAAAAGTCTAGAAAGGTGTATAAGAAAGATACAAGTTTGGGACTCAACATACCCCCACTGTGAAGGTGTTGCATGTCCCCATGCAACCAAAATTTTGATCATCCTCCTTCAATTCATATGCCCTGATACCTCTGCCAGTATATCCAGTCCTCTTCTCCTCTTTCTTGGTGCTGCTAACATCCTGGGCTTCTTCATCAAGCATCTGAATTTGAGATTAATCAGTGCTCTACTTATCTTCTTGCATTTCTTCTTCAATTTCCTGTTCTTTTTGTGCCACAGTCCCAGATGTAGCATGGTGTTGTCATGAATGATCTTGTCCAATCTGCTTTGCTCCTTTAATGTTTCATTTTCATTTTTAATATGTCTATTTAAAACCTCCAACTTAAAGACTTCTTGTTTCAACGATTGGACTAGAGCTTCTTGTGCTGTGTGAGGCTGAGTGGATGAAGTGCTGGGACCCGTGGCTGTTCTTTCTAAGGATTCTATGTAATCATACACCTCTTGCTGCTTTGGATCTATCTCGGGTGTCATTTTCCTTGGGTTGTCCCCAAAATGCTGTGGAGGAGAATTGACTTCAAAATCTGGCCGAAAAGGACTCATGTCAACATCTTGAGGACTGCTTTCAACGTTTGGCTAAGAATGAGGTGGAATACGGCCAGCTGGAGTTTTTTCAGGTGTTCCTCCTCCCAAATCAATAAAATGGGGTCCTTTTGTTTGTGCTTTCCTCCACTTTCCTTTAAGCCTGGTGCTTCTTCTTACATGCTGTGGACTACTGTCTTTTTCCTTCTGTTTTTCTTTTCCTTTCTTTTTGGCCATAGCTGACTGTTCCTGAAGGTGAACTAGTCTCTCAGACAATACTTGATGGTCTTCTTCTGAGGAAGGGGTTTGATGCATAGCCTCAATGCTTCTTTTCTCTTTTGATTTTATTGGCTTTTTATCCTCAGTCTTTTCCTTCTTCCTTTTTGACAGTCTTTCTTCTCTACTAGTTCTTTCAATTGTGTTAGTAGGAGTTCTTTGAGTTTTATCATTTGTTCTCTTTCTTCTACTTCTTTTTGATGTACTTCCTTTAGGGGTTTCTTGAGGTTCTTCAAAGAAATTTCTAATTAAAAACTGCTCCCAGGTGTCCTTTTTCTCCTTTAATTGTTTTTCTATCAAGATTTTCACGAGACCATGGTGATACAAATGTGGTTCTACGTCCCCCAGATGCTTTTGGACGGTTACAGACATCTTTTTCAAACTGTTTAGTAAAAATTATGGCAGATTGAGGGTCTGGTTGTCTAGGAAATTCATCAACAGTCAGGTATGATACATGTACATTGATCCAAAATGTCCCTCACAGGTGATAAACTTTTGAATAACCAACAGTAAACTGGCCCACTCTTCTTTTAAAGCATGGACAGGAATTCCCTTTTTGAAAATGGTGACATCCATACCTGGGTTACGTAGGATCACTCTCCAGGCTTCCTTGCCAATGCTCTTGTTCTTGAACCAACGTTCACCTTCTTGAGGGAGTTCTGTAGCAGCTGCTATGGATGCCTCAGTCACTGTAAATTTGAGGTCCCCAATTTCCACCTCTAGACCGTTGAAAGACCTCGCAAAAGCTTTTGTTACCTCCTTATTGTAGCCTTTAAACTTTTGAATAAACCGAAGCCATTTTGCCTTTTTCAATATGTCTTTGACTTGCGGGTATCCTTCCATAAATTTGGGTCCCTCTGGTTCTGCCCTCAACAACCGACCCATCCTTCCTTCTGTTCTTTAAAACTCGTCTGTGTGAGGAGGGTTTAGCGGAGGTAAGACGGCTGAATTAGCGGAAATGAACAAGGTTTATGAAGGATACCAGTGACTGTGAGCGGATATTAGAGAATAGGTACACGGAATGAAGCAGAACAGAGAACAAAATGGGGTGAAGGCTTATGTGAACATGGTGGAAATGCAGCCGTGAGTTCAATAGAATAGTAGGGGGAGTAAAGTGCATCCGGCGGTATTTAAAATTGGGTGGCTGCAGAGTAGACACAAGCACGTTTATGAAACGGCTACGGATTTTGTGCGTTTGAGAGAAGCCGTAGTCAAATCAACCACGTTCCATAATTACAGGTGGAGTATCAAAGTATAGCCGAACACGAGTGAAGACCGGAGGCTTGATTATGAGGCCGTTTAAAAATGAATGCAAGGATTGTGGGGGAATCGTATAGAGATCGTGGAACGGTTATGGAGTTATCAACGCAATCATTGCATATAATGGAGCTATGGTTTATAACTATGTAAAAATGTGTTTGAATGCCATTTGAAATAAATTTCTACTCATACCTTGGAATTCTTGCCATTTTTCATTAGTCTTCAATCAGTTGCTCCTCGTTGATGCTTTTGAATGCCTCATGTCTTCATAATATGTCCTCATACCTGCATTTGATTTCATGATTGTTGAACTAACATATGACTGTAAATTTTTGAAAAACAGAGTGGTGGCTGCAGAAACTGCTTCTGGCTGCGGAAACTGGTGTCAGCTGCGGAAACTGACACAACAATTATTTGGGTGAATGGAGATGGATAGATGATAACTGACTGAATGAAAATGGTCATGAAATAAAATTTTTATTGGTGAAATGAAATGAAATAGATGAAATGGAGTGAAATGAAATGAAGTGGAATGAAATGGAGTGGGTTGTCATAAAACTTGTGAAATGAGAGAGAGAGGGAATTTTTTTTGGAAAATATAGGGTGTCAGGTGTTCCTGATTTTCACCCTACATTTTCTGTATAAGACTACCAATCAGTGATTGGTTTTCAGGCTTATACAATTTTTTTTTTTATTAATATTATTTTGAAACTGAAAAGAACAAAGGCTAGGCTGGTGGAGAAGAAGGATTCTTCTTCACCGGCCTTATTGTAGAATTATCTTGAAACATTTTGACAAATTCCTCTTTTGAGAGTGGCTTATGATAGATCTTTAATCTGTGGCCATTCACAATAAGAGGAGTTTGAGATTCATCAATGGTCTTGATTCTTACCGCTCCATTGCTAAAGATCTTGTCAATCTCATATGGCGTAAGCCAATGAGTCTGAAATTTTCCTTTAAAATATTTAAACTTGGAATCAAATAGCAATGCCCAATCTCCTTCTTGAAACTTCTTATCTTTGATGTATTTGTCATGCCATTTAGCTCTTTGATATTGAACTAGATCGGTTCTTAGAATTGCCTCTTGTCTGATCTCATCTAGCTCATTCAACTGCTCCATTCTATGCTTTTGGGCTTCTGATAGATCCATCCCCAACTGAACTGCCATCTTGAAGGTTTTGACTTGGAACTCAATGGGGAGCAGGACTTCTTTCCCATAAACAAGTTCATAGGAAGAATGTCCTGTTGTATTTCTCCATGTAGTTATGTAGGCCCACAAGGCTTCAGGAAGCCTTTCTGCCCAATCTCTTCTGTGTAGATGAACAGTTTTGGTGATGATACTTTTGAGAACTTTGTTTGTAGACTCCACTTGACCATTTTCTTGCGGATGGTAAGGATTAGATCTTCTGTGCTTGATTTTGTATTCTTCCATCAGCTTCTCCACCAGGTTGGATGTGAATTGGCTTCCTTGATCTATCACAATTTCTCTTGGAACACCAAAGCGAGTAAAAATATCCTCATAAAGAAAATGAACAACTGAATTTTTAGTAGCAGATACTAATGCTTTGGCTTCTACCCATTTAGTAACATAATCAGTACAAACTAATATATACTTCTTTTGCTTAGATGGTGGATTAATAGGTCCAATGAAATCTAAAGCCCATTTTTCAAAGGGTTCAATGAGTACCTGTTTTTGCAATGGCATTTCATTTGAAAGGGTAGGTTTCCCTACTCTTTGGCAGCTGTCACACCTTTTGACATATTGTTTTGCATCTTTGAAGAGGGAAGGCCAACAATATCCTAAAGAGAGGATTTTATAGGCTGTCCTTTTGTCAGCAAAGTGTCTGCTGCATGGTTCATCATGACATGCCTTGAGGATATCAGGCATTTCATCCTCCTTGACACATCTTCTGATCACAAGATTTGGCCCTGTTTTAAACAATTCGTTAGAAATCCATGAATATTTTGAACTCTCCTGAATAATCTTTCTTCTTTCACTTGGAAATAAATGTGGAGGGAGTTTCCCTATAACCAAATAGTTAGCAATATCTGCATACCAAGGGGTCTTAGTAGTTACTGCAAACAAGTATTCATCAGGAAACTTATCCTCTACAGGAGAATCTTCTTTAGTATTCTGAATCCTAGACAAGAAATCAGCTACTGTATTTTGTTTTCCTGATCTATCCAACACAGTAATATTGAATTCTTGCAAAAGTAAAAGCCATCTTGTCACTCTGCCATTAGTAACAGGTTTGTTCATTAAATATCTAATTGCAGAATGGTCAGTATGAATAAAAGTTTCATAGCCTGTTATATAATGTCTAAACTTATTGATTGCATGAACAACGGCTAAAAACTCTTTTTCAGTCACAGTATAGTTTAACTCTGTGGGAGTCAAATTTTTACTGGTATAATAAATGGCATAAGGAACTAAATCTTTTTGACCCAACACAGCTCCTAGAGCTGTATCTGAAGCATCCGTAGAAATATGGAAAGAGAGTTTCCAATTTGGTCCTCTCAAGATAGGTGCTTCAGATATTCTTGTTTTCAAAGTTTCAAAAGCTGATTGACAATCAGGATCCCATTTAAATTCACAGTCTTTTGTAAACAACTTGAAGAGTGGAGATGCTATTTTAGTGAAGTTTTCTATAAATCTTCTATAATAACCAGTAAATCCTAGAAAACTTCTAACATCTCTTTGACAATTTGGAATAGGAAACTTGGAGATGACTTCAAATTTTGATCTATCAACCTTAATCCCATCTCCTGAAATATGATGCCCCAAAACAATACCTTCAGTAAACATCATAAAGCATTTTTCATGGCTTAATGAAAAATTTGTTTCTTTACATCTTATAAGGACTTTTCCAAATTTTCTAATGCCTCTTCAAATGAATTGCCATAAACTGTAAAATCATCCATATAAACCTCTACACAATCATGGATTAGATCAGAAAAAATTCCTAGTACTGCTCTTTGGAATGTTGCGGGTGCATTACATAACCCAAAAGGAAGCACTCGATAGGCAAAAGTCCCCCATGGATAGGTAAATGTGGTCTTATCTTGATCTTCAGGTGCTACCTGAATTTGATTATAGCCACTAAAACCATCCAAAAATGAAAAGTACTTTTGACCTGCTAATGTATCTAATACCTGATCAATAAAAGGCAAAGGAAAGTGATCCTTCAAAGTTGCTTTGTTCAATTCCCTGTAATCAATGCATACCCTCCATTTACCATTCTTTTTAGGTACTATAACCAAAGGAGAAACCCATCGGCTATCTGAAATTGGATAATGAAGTTTACATTGAGTAATTTTTGGAGCTCTTCTTTCACTATCTCCCTAAGATTTGGATTCATCCTTCTTTGAGGTTGTCTGATTGGTCTACTATTTTCCTCAATATAGATATGATGGATGCAAGTCTTAGGATCAATACCTTTCATGTCAGTATACTCCCATGCAAATGCAGTAGAATGTTTTGCAAGATTTTGGTTAGTTCTTCTTGTTGCGACTTTTCCAAATGCTTGTTGATATTCAATGTTTTTCCTGGAAAAATCTCAATAGTAGAACTACCAAACTCTTCCATAGAGTAAAGAGACATTTGTCTTGATGATAAATATTCTATGTCAGATTCCAACTGAAATTGTGTGAGGTCATATTCTGAAGATGTCTCAAAATTTTCTAATGTGTTCAGAATTTGACTATCCTCACTGATTTCAGAAATGGTAAAGACAGGTTGTATAATGTCCTCATCATCGGCCCATTCATTGTCTCCTACTTCTGTGATTGCTTTTGCTGGAGGATACAAATTGAATTTCTTTGTCGAATTACCATTAGAAATGTACATATCCCCAGATCTACAACTAATAAAAGCATCAGCTGTGGCTAGCCAAGGTCTTCCTAAGATAAGTGGGTGCCCTCTTAGATTACTCTTGGGAGTCAAAATCATAAAATCTACCGGATATTCCCAAGAATCTAAGGAGACTGAAATATCTTCTAATACACCATCTGGTTTAATAATTGATCGATCTGCAAGTTGCAGTAAAGTAGGTGTAAAAGAAGGTTAGGAAGTTTTAGCTGGTCCATAGTCTGTCTACTCATAATGTTGATAGCAGCCCCTAAGTCAATCAATGTGTTTGGAATTTCCATCCCATTTATATGTGTCTTGACAATTGGACTTCCTGGATCTACATACTTCTGCATGGTAATTTTTCCCATCATGATATCTGCAATTTTTCCTACCAGGTGGATTCTTCTTGTATCTCTTAGTTTCCTTCCTGGTCTTTTGAGACTCAACTCCTTTATTGTTTTTTCTAGAATAGGAATCTCTCTAATGGCTTGTAGCAAGGGAATCTTGATACAAACATTCTTTAATTCATCTAGAAAATCATAGTTAGGCAAAAAGATTTGTTTTTCCACCCCTTTATCAATTTGTAATCTTTCAGGGAAAGGAGGTGTGGATGAAGATGCAGGTTGCTCAACTATAGGAGTTGTGGGGGTTAACTTTTCTTTCTCTTTTTGAATGTTTGAGTTTTGAAGAGATGCTTCCTCATAACCCTTATTGACTTTAAGAGAGTCCTCCTTAGAGGTATCTTGCTCTTGGACATCTATAGAAGGTTTTTCTAAAACTCTACCAGACCTGAGTTGTACATCATTGAGAGGAACAATCATATAGGTAGGAAATTTTTGTCCTTCTATCATGTAAGTATTTTGAGGATTTTTATTGTTAGGATTTGGCAATGGCTGAGCTGGAAGTTGATTTGTCTTTTGTTGGAATGGAAGCATGAGTTGAGGATTTGGATTTTGTTGAGAAGGTTGTTGTTGTGGAAATGGAAATGAAAGTTGTAGATTTGGGTTTGGAAGTTGTGGAGCTTGTTGATTTTGAAAATATGGAGGATATTGATAAAATTGAGCAAATCTCCCATAAGGATTTTGCATACCTTGTACCCATGACTGATATGGATTTTGAGGTTGGGGCCAAGGTTGTTGCCAAGGATTCCAATTTGGTGGGGGTTGAAAATTCATAGAGTTGTTAAACCCTTGAGTTTGTTGCCCCTGCCAAGGTCTTCTTGCAACAAAGCAGAGAGATTCTACTGAATTTGGATCTTCTTGAAAGACAGCTTTGAGTCCAGGAATTGAAGGACAATCCTTGGTCTCATGATTCTCTGAGAAAATCATACATGTTTCTACAACTTTTGCATCCAAGGGACATTCCATTAAAGCATGTTTCTTCCTACATTTCAGACAAAAGATGGCTAGAGCATCAGTTTCTGCTTTCTGCTTTTTTTGAATTTTAAGGGTGTCTAGTTGTTCACTAAGGCTCCCTAAGATATCAGTTTTGAATTCATCAAGCATATTTCCAATCTCTGCCCTACTTACTGATCCAGTTGCAGATTTGTTTGCCCTGATAAGAGAAGGATCTCTAGGCCCTTTTTCCGTTTTAGATTTTCCCCTTGAGAGATGGACACATAGTTCTGTTATGTCACGAAGTGGAAGTTGAGAAATGTCTCCTTTCCCCATCATGTTTAAAATATCTATCCATTCATCTCTGATGGATTTTAATAGAAGGGCTTTCAAAGTTTCCTCATCTAAGTTGCTCATCTTTGCTCTTTTTAAGTTGTATTGAAATCTTTCAAGTAAATCCTCCAAATTTTCATCTTCTTTTTGCACCATTTTTAATACCTCATCCTTGTGATTGGTGGGCATGCAATAGTCCAGGTATCTATCCAAAAATGTTTGTTTCATATCATTTCAAGTCCTAATAGATTGGGTGACTAATCCCATGAACCATTTCAAAGCGGCTCCCTTCAATGTTGAAGGAAACAGTTTGAGTTTTTGAGAGTCTTCCATATAGTCATAGGTTCGGCACACAACTTCAAACTCAAACAGAAATGTTTCAGGATCCTCACTTCGCAATCCATAAAAGTTGGGGAGGACAGATGGTGAGATTTTTTTCATCGTTGTATGAGTTTCCTCATCAACTATAGGGAATCCAAACGAGTTGTCTCCTTCCCTATTTCTTCCATTATTACCTCCACCTCCACCATTGTTGCCTCCATTATTTCCTCCTCCTCTACCTCCGAATCCATCTACTACTTCCTCTGTCATGATAGTTTCTTCAGAGTCCTCAGAGTTCTCTGGTTCTTCTATCAAGGGAGGATGAGAGGGATTTTCTTCCTTTTCTTCTTCAGGTGATTCTACTTCTTTAATTACAATATGCTCTCCTGTAGAAGTAAAGAAAGGGTCTTCTTCTAAATGAGATTTGGTAGATGGTGTAGGAGAATCCTCTAATTCAGCCGCTCCTTGAATTCCAGGAATCTTAAGGCTAGGGGTATATGGTGGTGAATCTTGTCTATGCCTTGAAGAAGATGGAGTTGTGAAAATCGAACTCTTGGCTCTAGCTATAAACCTTCCCCTAGAATCTCTTGCTCTATGCATGTCATTTTTATTTTTTTATTTTTAAGTTGGGCTAATAATTCTCTTTCTGATCTTCTAGGTCACACTAGGTGCAAGAAGAGAGCATACTTAAGAAATTATTGAACCAATAACTCTCTTTTCTGATCCTCCAGATCACACTAGGTGCAAGAGGAGAGCATACTTCAAGAAGTTATCAAATTTTCCCTTCTTTTTATTGTTTTTTTTTTTAAGAAATTGGCTACCTAGTTACACTTCCCCGGCAACGGCGCCAAAATGTTTGGTCAATTTAGTGTGTCCTAAATTGCTACATTAATTTGTCAATCCGGGATTCGTAAGTTGACGAAGTGTGGCGCACTATATGTGCAAGATAACCTATCTCTTACTTTTTGTCGTTTTTGGTTTTTTTCTTTTTATCTTGATTGGTTTCCTAATGTGAGATGGAAATTCTAAAAGACAAGTATGGATATAAATGTTCAAGGCAATGATGTCCTTTATAATGATTTCCCAAACTTCAAACTTCAAAAGGGTTTTAAAACATGCAATGAAAAAATTAATTCCTAAAAGAAAATGAAAATGTGCCACTATACTAGTCAAACAAATAGTGAACTATTGATCATGAAACCCATTACCCTTGCTACTGTCTAAATACAAAAGAAACTGTGCTCAAAGAAATCCAAGAATTGAAAGCAAAGTAAAGCTAAAATCAAATTACATCAACTCATATTCTGACCCCTCACCATTAGTCTCGCTATGGCTTTCGGAGGTAATCATAAACAACTTGAGCAATCTGATATCTAATTTGCAGAAAAAATAAACTAATATCAAATTACACACTCATACTTCAATCCCTCACCATTAGTCTCGCTATGGCTTTCAGAGGTAACTGATAATGACATGAGAAATTTAATATCTAACTTGCAGGAAAATAAACTAATATCAAACTACACACTCATACTTCAATCCCTCACCATTAGTCTCGCTATGGCTTTCGGAGGTAACTGATAATGACATGAGTAATTTAATATCTAATCTAACTAATAAAGAAAATGTACAAAACTGAAATAAATAAAACAGTGCTAGAATTAAAAGCTAAGAAAAATAAATTAGCAAAAGGACAAGACTGATTCCATGTCATTAGTCATTGTAAAGCTATGTGAAAATTCCTGGGCTGCCTACTGTAATATGGAACAAAGACACTGATCAGTTAACAACAGTATAAAGCATGAAAAATTATGGACAAAAATAAAACGTTAATACCATAAGAGATGTAATATATACATGTGAATAACTATGGCATAATGAACGTAAGGAAATAAAGCATGAAACTATACAGCAATAAACAAAACCTCGGCGTGTGCAGGGGCCCTCTGCACAATCCTCGGGCAATAGCTATCAACCACGAATTATGCTTATGAACAGAGTCTTCTCATGTATTCAAAACGCAGTCATAACAAGGAAATAATGTCACGGCACAGTGGGCTTTCTTTTCAGCAAAATTACATTACAGAAGCTAGCTACTATGCGTATGAGAATGCATTATTTATAACATAGGATGACATAACTACTTTCCTACAATCTGCGCTGATAAAAGACACGTGAACAACCACGTCCAGAAATCTAGCATTATGGCTGCCGTGAAGATTAAATCTATGGAGGGTGGTCGTTGGATTCGGCTTATGGAGCAGTCCACAGGTGTTGATATGTCCCCTGAGATTTAGGAACGGCCACGCAAGTCTTCACGTGGTGAAAAACAGAGTTCTGTCACCGTAGGACTCTTAGGTTGACCACCGCTTGACTACCTTTGACCACGGCCTTCTTTGATGAATTCGACTGAGCCAGTAGGACTCGGTCCATGTCCATGTCATTTCCAACTTGCCCATGTGGCTTGATTTGCCTGAAGACACCTACAATATAGACTTTAACAAAATGGCTGCGGAAAGTTGAAACTGACTACGAGTAATCAGATTCATATTTCAGTAGAAAAAAATCTAATTCAAATAGCGGACACAAAACATAGTTAAAAACCACTTTAAATGCTCTTTTATGATTAATATGCAATGATGTTGATGACTCGGGAGAGGTCTAGGTAAATGGAAAAAGTCTAGACCATTCCCTTCCCCAAAATGTAATTCTTCCATTTTTGGAAGGCCTGCACAATGGAATGCATCTCCTTGTCATAGGTGGGATACGTCTGGATTATATCTGAAATTTTCTCACTGTGATATGCCACCGGATGCCCTTGTTGGGTAAGAAATGCACTAATAGCATAGTCAGAGGCATCTGTCTCAATTTCAAAAGGTCGATGCAGGTCTGGTAATGCAAGCATTACTGCAAAGTAGAGGTGATGCTTTAACTCGACAAACACCTTCTATTGGGATTCAGACCAAAATAACTTTGATTTTGCTCCACCCTTGGTAACTTGACTGAAAGGCCAAGTGATATGGGAGAATCCCAACACGAACCTATGATAGAAATTGGAAATACCGAAAAATATGTGGAGCTCTATTAGAGTGGTTGGGGATGGCCAATCCTGAATAAATTGTATCTTGGCTGGGTCCACATGCGCACGGCACTCATCAATGATGTCCCCCAAATATTGGACTTGGGCCATACCAAAAGTGCATTTCTCCAAATTGGCACACAATTTGTGTTATCTCAAGGTTTGGAGGACTTGTCGAATATGGTGTATGTGCTTTTCCCAACTATAGTGGAAGGTCAGGATGTTTTCCAGGTACACTACCATGACCAAGTTGGTGAATGGTTGAAACATGTCATCCATCAGTCGCATGAAGCTTTTGGGGGAATTTGTCAACCCGAAAGGCATGACCAACCATTCAAAGAGGCCCTCCTTGGATTTGAAGGAAGTCTTCCACACATCGGAGGGTTCAATTAATACCTGGTGCTAACTAAAATTGAAGTCAATATTGCTGAAATATTTGGACCCCTTGAGTTGGTCTAGAAGTTCATCAATCTGTGGGATTGGATACCTATTATGGACAATGATCTTATTTAGCTCTCGATAGTTAATACAGAACCTCCATATTCTATCCTTATTATGTACCAACATGATTGGGATCCCACAAGGTTATGTACTTGGCATGATGTTCCCTTTCCGCAACATCTATTGAATCTTCCTCCTGATTTCATCGTTCTCTAGAATAGAGCGTTGGTAGATTTTTCGATTGGCTAGTGACATGCCCAGGGTAAGATCGATGGAGTGCTAAACCTGACAGTGTAGGGGTACCCTTATGGGTGAGGTGAATATGTCCCATTAATCCTCCATGACCTTGTCCACCTACTACTACCATGCTAAGGAGCCATTTATGGAGGTTGTGGATGTGGCCACAATCTTATTTTTTTTCCTAAGGGTGAATCATAATGAAGATGAATTTCCCATTTTGGTAAATGATCTTACTACATTTTTTTACAGAGATCAAAGAAATTGGAGTATTCGACGCTACCTATGGTACCTTGTAAAATTTTTGACCTAGAGTAATAATAACATAATGATGTCTATATTCGTTTACAACATGATGCTTCCATAGGTATGTTTGAACTAATAAAACATCACATACATCTAGAAGGGAAACATTTTCACAATACCTCATCTGCAAAGGGATTGATGCTATAAGGAATGGGAGACTGCTGGATGACACAAAGATCTCTCCCTTGGTGGATCCACCTGATGGTGTGCAACTGTGGGAGCGACGTAGTTGGTAGCTTCAATCTCTTAACGACCTCAGATGAGATTAAGTTCTTCTAGCTCCTTCTCTCAACGATAAACTACACCGACAAACAGTTTACCCACATCTGTGAGTGGAAGAGGCGCTCCCCCTCCTTTGGATCCTTAGGTTTTTCCTTTTGGAGCTTGTTGGTGGCTATCGTTATAATGGGTTCATCATCAATGATCGGATTTTCCTTGTTGGTTACCTTGTCAGGTTCCGACTTAGAGTAATAACATGCATCCATCTATGAGTGTTTCAGATCATCCACCACTTATCGATGTCCTTCTTTTCCTTCCCATTATTCTTGGCTTGCTGTTTCGATGAGTTTTCCTCAGGGTTGCAGCCTGAATCTGCCCTTTTCTCTGCTTTAGGTTAACGGATCCAAAGTATCACTTATTTTTCTTGAATTTATGCTCAATATTGGTAGCATATCAGTATGCTTCACCAAGTGAGGAGATGTCTAGGAACACTATTTCCCCCTGAATGTATTTTTGCTAGAAACCGTGGTACTTGAGCACCATATGTTTCTAAGAATATTTAACTTCCCAAATTTGTGCGCAGTGTATGGAAAATATTTTTCATCTCATGCATATATTGATCCCTTTGATTCCTTAACGTAGCCCATTATATGTACTTGTCCTCATTATATGTACTTTATGGTCTCTTAGAAAGAATTCCAAGTGGGTATGGCTGAAAATAGTGAGGGTTATCTCTCATCCCTTTGTTCGTAGTAGGTTTCCCACTAGTCCTTGATATGGGGGTTAGCTTTCAGGAGTGTGAAAGTAATCTTTTCCCGATTGGAAGAATCATGAGCTAAAAAAATCCCTTCCAACATATTTAACCATCTATCTATGAAATATACATCTATATGGACTTAAAATATGGGAATGCCAAAGTTGACATGTACCTTGAAGGGAATGACGCCTCCAGAGTAGCCCTCGAATGAAGATGTGTCGCCTGTGGGCATCCGCTGAAGGATCTGGACAAAGCTATCCATCGTCACGTTCCTATGTTACTCGAGGGTTTCTTCGAGCAATACTTTGAAAGGATCTCTTGTCCTCTCATCTTTATTTTATTCCGCCATGGGAGGACGTAAGGGTTTGTGAGGGGGGTCTTGCAAATTTTCAACGAGTTCGAGTCGTAACTCCTTATACCCCTACCTCGTTGGGGACATGCAAAGAAAAACATAGAGAGATCAGACTGCTATGATACCACTCATCCAGACTTATGTGGGAACATAAATGAATACAAACATAATCATAAACAAAAATAAATGCAGCAAAAATAAATCTTCATTTCATTAACACGAAAGACCTAAAAGATTGTTACATACAATATGGAAATAAAACTAGCTTGGGCGATGGTAGCTTATCTCTGAGAATAGATGTGGCAGATACATGCCTCTGAACTATATTATAATGAGGCTCAAATGCATATTTATTATTGAGAAACAATGGGAAACCCTAAACATCAAAAAAAGTATCCGTAAGAGATGAAGCGCCAAAACTGTGGGCCCCATTGGGGTAAATTGGTACATCAACTTCTGGGGTCATAAATTTGGCATACGATCTTTGTTTGACATGCACGACACCTCATTAGAAATATCTACCCGAGGAATAAAATTTTTGATTTCAAATGCTATTTAGAGACGAATGTTTTCTCATTTTCCAAAAAAGCATCGTTTAGGGCCTCAAAACAGCTCTGGAAGTTTAGGACCCAAAAAACTGCCAAAAATAGTAAATTGTGTTACAATTACGAGAACTGGAAGAAATAATGGTACAATGGTCGGGTCCAAATGGAATAGGCGGGTTTCCACCAATATCCACTTGGATTATGGTGGACTTGGAAGTAAGGAATATAATATTATAAATATTATAATATAATATATAATATTTTATATTTTATTATATAATAATATAATAATATAATATTAATATTGTGTGGGTTGGGTTTATAATAATAATCCCATTGGTTTATAATGTTAATTTCGTGTTTAATATTTTTTTAGATTATAATGTAGATGTTTATAATATTAAAATTAATAAAATTTAATATTATGAATATACTACCACGATTACTTTTACAATATTAAATGTGGTTCTTTTAGTATATTTATAATATTAAATTTTAATAATATTACTATTATATTTACCCTCTACATTATAAACTCAATGAAAAATTATTAAACACAAAGGATTAACATTATAAACCAATGAGATTATTATTATAAATCCAATGCACAAATAAACCGAAAGGGTTTATATCGGGACAAAATTTGTCTCAATGTGACGTTGGACCATGGTTGACCATGCTAGATTTTCATATCGAGACAACCCTTCTCACAATGCCACGTTAGACTATCATTTACCTTTGTTGGCCATGATTTATTTTAATATTGAGACAATTTTTATCACTATGCAAAGTTGGACCATACTTGGTCATGGTTGATATCCATATGGAGACAATCATTGTGAAAATGGTTGACCATAATTTTCCATGATTGATTTAATAAGACATGGTTGCATATGGTTTACCATGATTGACAATAGTTGACCATAATTGATATTATAAACCCAAGGAAATAATTAACTGAAGGGATTAATAATAAAAACCAAAGGGATTATAAACCAAAGGGAATAATATGA
This sequence comes from Pinus albicaulis, assembly GCA_034641835.2. Lineage (NCBI taxonomy): Eukaryota > Viridiplantae > Streptophyta > Pinopsida > Pinales > Pinaceae > Pinus > Pinus albicaulis. The sequence goes on along the minus strand of JAXQQM020090871.1, from coordinate 207,564 downwards.
AACCCAAATGAATAGTATAGACCTAAGGTATATAAACCCTAACATAAATATTATAGACCCTAAAATAAACATGGTTGATTTCCATTTTGACACAATCCTTGTTAGAATGCGACGTTGGAGCATGGTTCATCATGCTTGATCATGATTGATTTTCATATCGAGACCATCCTTGTCACAATGCGACCTTGACTATGGTTGGCCATGGTTGATTTTCACATTGAGACAATCCTTGTAATGTGACATTGCACCTTGGTTGACCATGATTGTCCATGACATACACAGATTGATTTTATAAAGCATGCTTGATCATAAATAGCCATGGTTGGACGTGGTTGACTATGACCAATCATGGTTGTGCATGGTGAGTATTATAAATAGTAGGGAATAATAAACCCAGGGGATTAATACTAGAAAACCAAACAATTATAAACCCTAAGGAATAATATTAAACTCAAGGAATAATATATACCCAAGGTATATAAATCCTAAAATAAAAATTATAAACCCTTAAATAAACATTGTTGACTATCATTTGCGACGATTGATTTTCATACTTATACAATTTTTGTCACAATACAACGTTGAACCATACTCAATCATAGTTGAACACTTAAATTAATAAACCCAAGATATCAATATCGAAAATCGAAAATTAAAATAATTACCTGTTTATAAGGGACCTAAAAAATAAACCTTACAAAGTGATAAAGTTGTTTATTTTTTAAAATTTACATTATAAAATAACATCACTTTCAAACAATAAACCACTTCAAATTTTATAAAGTGATAACATTGCATTATTATTCTATTTCATGTTTGTATCAAAGGAACAAAACATGTGTATATTTTTACGCCGATAGGCGTTCTCTTTGTTGGCTTGGGGTGGGGAGACACTATTCACCCTAGCTAATGAGAGAGTTTGATCATCACCCTTCTAGCTAATTAAATTTTGCCACCTGTTACTCTCTTCAACCAATTAAAATTTGACAAACCTGCCCAACTGCTGCGCACACCATACCTCTGTATGTTTCGCCAAGGACAAAGACACCCAATTTCTTAATTTATTATGAGTTTCTTGGTACACTTGTCCTTCGTTTTCATTCCTCTTTTTGCTGATGTCCAGAACTTTGTTTCTTCAACCTTCACAACACCTTCACAGCTCACAGGAACACACAGCTTCTTCACAGCGCACAGGGAAGAGAGGGTAAAAACAAATAGCCTTCAAGATTGTGTACATCTGGAACGACATGGGCGTGGCTAATGTAGGGCAAGTGGAAGCGATTGTGGTTGCTCAAAAATAACACATTCATCTAATTCATTGGTCACTGTCCAGCTCTCAAAGCCTGTCCTATACCTGTTGTCTTACTTTGTGAGCTTGTGCTTGTCATGGAGGTAGAGGAAGAATCATCTGGATTTTAAGTTTTACCCCGTTTTTGTTCCATAAGAAGAAGTGCCTCCATGATTTGCAGCAGATCGGAGCTTTGTTGAGACCTGGTTCTCATGTGTCACGGTAAACTTCTGACTTCCTCGCTTAACACAAATTGATTTTTTTTATCAGGGTTAGATCTCATTACAAATACTCAGTTGAATGACCCATACAAATCTAAATTAAAAACCCTGGAAACCCTAAATATCTGATATAGAAACCCTAGAAACTGTAAAAATCTGAAATAAAATCCCTAATTTTGGGCTGAACTTGGAATCTGAAATAAAATCCCTTATTTAGGGCTGAACCTAGAATCTAAAATAAAACCCTATTTTTTCATGTAACGACAAATTTAGAATGCTGGATTGGTTGCTGAATTCCAGTTCAAATTTTTAAAATTTTGTTGATTCGAGGTAGCCTTTTAGACCTAGTGAAATCACTTACTAAATTGGCTACCGTTTTGAGTAGGGAGGTTGCCTGAGACAGGCAGTGGCTTGCATGAACCAAAAAATTTAACTAGTTTATGTGATTGTCCAGTTTTTTTGAAATTTTTGAAATTGGATGGAATGTCTGGTTGAATTTCTTACAAGCAAGTTATTCAGTTTAGGACTTATTTCCCACCCAATCCAGTAAGATCCTAGTTAACCTCCCTTTTACATCTAAGTATAGCGAAGGTAGGTTGATTCCATATATATTTAATCCTGAAAGGAGTGGTCAAATTAGTAAGATCTGAGTCAATCCATCTACAACTTCAAATAAGTATACCAAAAGTAAGGTTATCTCGTATGTTTTGGTGGTTATATTCAATGCTGTAAGGTTCGAGTCAGCCCTCTTCCAACCTTATCATGGTATAGCAAAGGTAAGGTTAGCCCTTATGCTTTGGGAAATGTGGTCAATCTTGTAAGGTCTTTGTCATCTGTTGTGCAAGCTTACATAAGCATTGTGAAGGTAGGGTTATCAACTTATTCCTTATGTTTTGCTTAGATAATTAGTTTAAAATATAATTTAAGGGGGCTTTTTTAATAGTAGAATCTGGAGGTTCTTTTTAAAATTTTCCCATCACAACATAGCTAGGATTTGTTTGAATTTATCAATTTACAATGCCATTTGGGCTTTGCCAGCTTCTAGCAGGAAAGCTTCACTTCGGGGAAATTTTGGGCTGGATGACAGTCGCTTCCCTATTCCTCTATCTTGTGTTCAATATGTTGGCAGGGAGAAATGGTAACATGGATCTGTACAGATGTATGAGCTTGGTGGGCTACTGTATGCTGCCAATGGTGGTTTTCTCGGCATCTGCGATTTTTATCCCACCTTAAGGACTCGTCATGTTTTTCATGGCGGCATTGACCGTGCTTTAGTGCACAAGAGTTTGCAACAGTTTATTGATTGTCTTGGCATCTCACGGGGATGAACACCGAGGCTTGGTGGCATATGCTTGCAGCTTGATTTACATGTTGTTCTCTCTCCTGGGGATTTTCTGAAAGGTATTTGTTTTAGTGGGGAAAATCTTTTGTACTAATTGTTTGGAGTGGGAGCATCATCACACAGGGTAACCAACTTCATTGGGTTTTCTCTGAAGCTCCTTCTGGCAAATCTTATAACTCGTATACACATTCACAGGTCTCAAGTTCCAAGTATGTAACGTCAAAATACAGAAAGGTCAAACCCACCTCCTAGGTGGCAAGAAGATGTTGAGGTTTATGGTTGGCTTCAAAACCTCAGATACATTCATGGAATGAAATGCTAAAAAATGTAAGCTTAGCAAAACAAAGAACAATCCTCGACAGACAGACATGCAACAATGAAAAATGAAACGGGTGTGGTAGGAATTTATCTTGTACCCAATTAAGCCAGTCTCTGCCTCCTATTATTGCAGGTAACAAAAGCTTATCGGTTATTCTGAAATCGCAAGTCCTTGAAGCTGGAAGTTTGCAAGTTGCTGAGGCTGTAAGCTGGAAGTCAGCAAGTGAAATTCAATTGGCAGGTGTTGAAACAGAAGGAAGGCGGGAGAAGGTGAATATATTACAAGGGGAATGAAGTGATGGGGCTGCAGAGAAGATGAATGGAAATGAATGCGGAGTATGGGCGGTTAGATTGCCCAGGCAGAAGGAAAAGGCTATAGTAGTAGGAGGCTTGGTGGCATGTGCTTGCAGCTTGATTTACATGCTGTTCTCTCCTGGGGATTTTCTGAAAGGTATTTGTTTTAGTGGCACAGATATTTTGTAATAATTGTTTGGAGTGGGAATGGGAGGAGAAAATTTCAACTGCATTTGTGGGCTTTGCCAACAAATCCACTGTCAAGCTTTTGTAATGTTGTATGGAATACTTTTTAAAAAACGAGGCAAAAGTAAGAATTACTTTGATTGTTTAAAATCTTAACAAAAGTTCTACTGTCTTTATGGCAGTCTTTCCGATCCATCAGCTTAATTTAATTTGATTTGTAGGCATTCTTTCTTTTGTTAACACAGATCTGTAATTCTAGATAGAACACGGGAGAGTTGTCCTCAACAAAATGCTTTCTACCATCGGATAGATTAAACGTTAAAAATATACTGCTTATATTTCCTTCTCTCTAGTAATATTTCTATGTATGGTTGTGGTATGTAAGTTTCTTGATGCTGCGTGGCAAAACTGCTCTACATGGGAATATATTGGACTTGTGTGAATGGTACACGGATATATTGCAATATTTTGCTTTGTCTCGGTGTATGCTGAAAAGTTGAGTATGTTGTTCATATGCAATGTTACTAATGACACTTAGTTTTCATGTGTGTTATGTCATGATTGCACATGAAAAGTGAGAAAATTGCTGCAAAATTTAGTTCCTGGTGGAGTTTAAATGCCACACCTATTTGTCCTTAGAAAAATAATCAGGGGTTATCTGAAAACTATTTCTTTAGTCAACAAACAAGGATTTTATTAATATACATTAGAAAGCACTTAGCGCTGATTTTCAGTCACAAAATTGTGGGGCTTTAGTTTAGATCTTGGATCCCAATTTTGCAATTCAGAAATGAAATGATTCCTGGGCCATATCCGTGTTTTTAGTGGTTCAAAAGACAGAGAAGGGGAAACCAAAAAGCATGTGTGACTTTCAGATCATCAGCTTCCACTAGATTTATCTATTAAAGTTCCCTATTGGTGCATTTATCAGCTACGCTTCTCCAAGAAAAATGTACTAAGATGAACTGGATTACTTAAGCTCGGATTTCCCTAAATATTGCTAACTAATAGGTAGAAGAAAATAAAAGCCTGTAACCAGATTCAATGCCAGAGGGAGGAGTCACTGGTGTGGTGCTAGCTTTCCTAGGTTCTAGCTTGCCATCTCCATTGAATCCACAACTTGGTCACTTATCCCCAGAGAACAGTTGACCGCCACCTTGGCCAAAATGTACTGTGTCATAATCCTGGTATCTTCTATGATGAGTTCAGTGGACTGGGGTATTGTCTACATTCCCTTGTGGGCTTCTTGTTAATCCTGATAATCTTGCTTGTAGACAGTGCCCCGGTCCAATCACATCACTAGCTTTTAACAGCAAGATTACTGTCAAATCACTGGTTTTTAAGAACAAGATTGGATTTCACAAATGGAATACCAACTCTATATGCATCCTACAACGGTCTACCAAAAATAATGAAAATGAGTGAGTTTATATCTGATAAACAGGTATGGATTCGTCATCTATCACTATCTATAAAAATTGTTAATTATGAATTTCTAATACTCTTAAAGCTATGAACGGATTGTTATAAGCATTATCTCTCTATTTATCTATGAGGATTATAATAACAATTGAATCACTTTTTCTCTATTCATTTATAAGTAGCGAACTCATTCTCCTCTATGTCTATGGGAATCTCTTTTTATTGCAAGCAATGAATTTATGAGTATTTTAAGTGACAAACTACCCTTGATCAATGGGTACACCACGAGATTTAATGAAAATACTTCTGGCCAAACTTGCTCCTTATATCGGTTCTCTTTCCACAAAATACTAAATTGGATTTCCATTTATAATACAATCTCATTTCTTATTGGTTTTGTCAAGAAAAAACATTAATTTGACCTCATTTCTCACTTGTATCGGCATTACTAAATTCTTTGTAATCAAGATATGTATCTAACATATTTCAAAGTATAAGAAGCGAGCCGCCAACGTCGTGGACGTGGACTTTTTCTTTTGTTTGTTGTACAACGTTTTGCTCTAGGGCACGACCTAATTACGCCGGAGGCATTCTATTTGTTGGTTTAGGCTGGGCAAACATTGTTCACTCCAGCTAATGAGAAACTTTCTCTATCGCCCTTCCCACCAATTAGATTTTGCCATTTAATTATTCCTCCAACCAATCAAAATTGGTCATTTGTCCAACCTTCTCATTTAATGCACCTCTCATACCTCTCGTTCGGACTGCGGTCGCATCACGCCTCCAGCGTACCCTTTGCACAGTTGTGCAAATGCTAGTATTATAATTTGAATGCAATGAAGCTCATATTATATTTGATTTATCATCACGAGAGATGAAGCGAGCATATCGATCTATCGGCCATAAATGCATCGAGAAATATACTAAATGGCCACCCTTGAATCATGATTTATTGCTTTAATATGGTGATTGTTTGTCTCTCGGTGCATTATGGGCCGATAGATTGGGCTCTATCATCACGAGAGATGAAGTGGCTTTAAGTTGAAATTAAAATATAAATGGCGTGTCATTGATTGACATTGATGAGGCCAGTGCAAATTGATAAATTGGTTTTAAGTTGAAATTAAAATATAAATGGCGTGTCATTAATTGACATTGATGAGGCCAGTGCAAATTGATTTCCGCTCACAGGGAGCCGTCTGCGAATAAGCTTCAGAGTAACTTTATAAGTCTATTTTCGAGGAGGCCTATTTTCTGCACTCCTCATTTTGATAATTCTTGATAGTTTTACAAGTACGGGAACGATCTGTCCCGGTTATGTGGCTGCCCAACTAATCCTTTTTGCTTCAACTTGCTAAGGAGCATTTTCAACTGGGCACTTGATGGTGATCTTCTCGCTGAAATTCATTCACAGCTGAAATTATTGGACTATGTACTGTTTATATTTATAATATAAATCAACATTTTTTTTCTTTCTCAGAAAAAAAAATAAAAATAAAAAAATAAAAATAAATATAAAAATAAAAAAAATCTATCATGCTGTATAACTTATCTCACTAAAATAATTTTTAGTAACAATCTTAATTTACTAAAATTTCGGTCATCTTTGTCTGATTTGAGTATTTGGATGTGTTAAAGAGGCAAAATGTGATGTAAAAGTTGTATAAAGGAGTTAGAATTTTGGATGATGTAAACCTGTAAAAAGTGTAATGTTTTAAGATATTAAATTTATTTATATATTAAAAATATATTTTAACTAATAAAAAAAATTATAATTTTACATAAAATAATTTTATTAAAACAAAAAAAATTAAAATGTCTAACCAAATTTAATTTATATTTTTTCTAACAAAAAAACTATTTTTTGTTTTTAATATATGTAATATATTTATTTCATTCATTATAAGTATAATCAAAACACCATAATTACTTGTATTTGACATCTTTTTATTATAAAATTTTGTTAAATACAACTTTATTTTTTTTAAATAATTTAATTATTTAAACTTTATATTATACTATCTTATAACTATTCTAACGAGAAATATTGTGTTATGAATTACTTTTTTCGTAAGACATGGATATTAAACAACAACGCTACAACAATATTACAGTTTATATCATGGGTGGCAATATTTAATAGATTTTTGATAAATCAGTTATAATGAAATCGGGGAATATTAAATCAATATTACTTGGTAAATCATAGGATGGTTTGATAATCAATATTATTTGATAAAATTAGTATAAATTTTAATTAAATCAAGATTATCATTATCAATTTTGATTTTAACAGTGTTTAGGAGTTTAGATGAAATCTTTGAAACTATTTCCATTATGAAAAATACTATTGAAAATATTAATTTTTCAAACCTTCAATTTCAATGGTGTCTTGAAAATTTAAATATTGATAATTTTAAAATATTAAAATTTCAAACCTTCAAGATGAACCACATTGGTTGGTTCGAAACTGGTTGATGATTTATTCTCCTATGTGATTTTCACATAAAGTTTTATTTTAATAAAAAAATATAGATCACAAAAACCTAAATTAAAAAAAAAAAAAATTCAATTTCATTAGTAACTTAAAAAATTATCCATATATATGAATAATTTCAAATAAATTTATAGAAAACAAAAAGGGTTAAAGATTTTGTTGGTTAAGACTTCAAAAAAGTATTGCATTATAAAACACCCACAATAATACACCTTTAAAATGAAACTTCAAAATAAGTATAAAACTATCTATAGTGAAAATTTGAAATTATTAAAAAAAAATCATTTTTTTCTTCAATCACCCCATCTGATCCTTCAGTGAACATGCATGTTACTTCATGGTCATTCGTTTTTTGGTCGCTCCATCTTTCCGAGCAGGCGAGACCAAGAGGAATCCACAAAAGACCCTCCTACTCATATCTTTTTACCATACTGAGTACAAAGTCTCATTAAGTATTTGACTCGTGAGATTTTTCGATCTCACTGATGAGGTATTAAGTACACGATTGGAATTTTGAATTTCCCTGCCATGGATTTAAGTTTCAATTTTCCCACCCCCCTGCTCCACGTGATTTTGATTTTGGGAGGTCATGGAACTATGTGTATAGAGTTGAATGATGACTTTGACTTATGGACCCGGACCCAATAAGGATCGCCCTTTTAGCAAATTGGTCGCCGATTTTACTGGTTTCCTGACTTTGTGAGAGGTGACTCTGTTTCCTAAGAACCAGAAAAAACATATTAAAAAATCCTTGTCGAACATGGTAAAGTATCCCATACATTGTGTTTAAAGAAATAACCATGGCTTTTGAAGCATTACACATGCCGTGCATAGGCACTTACTCAACAAATTGCTTTCCTTGTTCAAGCCAATACTTAATTAGACATATGGTTTTTTTGATAATGTTATTATGTTAGCGAATATTAAGTTAATGTTGTTGAATTTTTTTGGAATTCAATGCATTTTGTTTGAAGAGCTAATCGTTTCTGGTGAACATTTTATTCATCTTAAAAGAAAAGAAGTTTAAAATGTTGAACTCTTCAAACAAAATATATAAGATTCTAAAATTTTCAACAACATTATGTTACTAATTATAGAAATATACATACTATAAAATATTAAATTAGAAAATAAGAACGTAGATATTAGTGTCTTATTCAATCTTCTCGTTGAGAAATAGATTGTAAATATTTTGAGATTGGGAAAAAATATTAATATATAAAAACCCTGAGATCAAATTTTCGAGTGAAATGAACATAGTTTTTATTACTCTTTACCACAATAAGAGGTAGCACACATCTGGACCAAAATTTGTTGTCCACCTTCAAGAGGTAGCAACATCTGGATTAGAATATGTTGTTACCTCATGGTAGTTTGACTAATGACATATGACATTTGATATTAACCTAAAGGGAGTAGCAAATTTCATAATATTATAATCAATCAACGAAAATCGATGTGTTTTTAAGAGCTAAGAGCTCTAACACAATGAGCGACTATTTAATTTAATTGATTTTTGTTATATTATTTTTTTAATTTAATTAATTAATTTTTATTTTCATTTGATTAATATAATTATTATTAGTTTAAATTATGAAATTTTTTAATTAGTGATTATGATTTTTAATAAAATATATAAATACTTTTATGGGAATAGATTTCAAAGTGGATGTACGATAATGAGTTGGATTTTTAATATTTTATTATATAATTTAATTATTAAATTTATTTTAATTTTATATTTATAAAAAAATAAAGTGTCAAATAAAAAATGATAAATGAAAATATAATTATTTTATTTATATATTTGATATTATTAAGTATATCATTAAAATTTGTGAATTAGTGAAAAATAATTGATTTTCTTTTATATAAAAATGAGTTAGAGTTGATTTTTTAAGTTATTAATTTAATTTTTTTATAATTAATTATTTATACGTATTGATTCAAATTTATGCAGGAACGCAACAGAATACAGACATATATAGAAAAACATAATTTAATAGAAATAAATCTTCATTTATTAATATCAAAGAACTAAAAGATGCTTACATATCATGTGGAAATAAAACTAGCTCTAGCGATTGTAGCTTACCTCTGAGAAGAGATATGGAGGTTAAATGCCTCTGAACTATATTAAAATGAAGCTCGAAGGCCTACTTATTATTGAGAAACAATGAAAAATCATAAACATCCAAAAACCTAACCCCAAGAGATGAAGCACCAAAACTGTGGGCCCTGTTGGGGTAAATTAGCACATCAACTTATCGAGGCTGTAACTTTGGCATATGATCTCTGTTTGATGCAAACGATGCCTCGTTAGAAATATCTATCCAAGGAATATAAGTTTTTACCCCAACTTAAAAAAAAAAAATCATCTAGGGCCTCAACATGGCTCCATAATTTCAAGTCCTGAAAAACGACCAAAAATAGTAAATTGTGCTACAATTACGGAAACTGAAAGAAATAACGGTACAATGGTGGGGGTCCAAGTGGAATAGGAGGGTGGCCTCCAATATCCATTTGGATTATTACTCCTCTCTTAGGAAGCAATGGTCACGATTTCTTTTAGTGCCACCATGGGATGGGAAACCTCTACTGAACTTGGTCCCTAGTAAGCCACTTGCCTTGGTGGAGGATTTGGACAACTTTGACAACTTGATACAGTTGGATCTTCTTCTAGTGAGTATTATAGATATGCATGTCCATGATATGATCAGTTGTTTCTTATTCCATACAGTCTTGATTTAGCTATGTTGGTGTGAGTTGTTTTTCAATATCTGATGTGTCCAGTAATGGTGGAAATTATGGCCGAAGGTGGTCCATATTGAACACTCGGTGTAGGACAAGGAATGGGTGAATGATGAGCTCGAAAGCATGGTATATGACAGAATTAGTGATGGTGTAAGGCTCATATGAGAGCGGGTGAAGCTTGTAGTGGTCCCCAACGAAGCGCTCCTTATGCAAATGTAACCAAAATTTGTCGTCCACCTGAAACTTGTGTGGCACCCGATGCTGATCATGACGTTGTTTGTATTTAGCATTTTTTCTGTCCAATATTTCATGGACTTACTGACGAATGTGATGAATGTGTTCAATGAAGCTGGTAACTCTATTAGCTTTAGAATGGACATGATTCGAATCTTCTTGAGTAGCTGCAAGTGGTATGGAAGCATCAATGGGACATAGTGGTTGGAATCCTAGTCCCACTTGAAAAGGGTTGTGGTCCCACACACCGTTTCTAACAATTCCTCATCACACTACTGAACCTCCTTAACTATCCATGAAAGTGCCAAAAAAAACATTAAGGATAACATACTTATTAGATTGTGGTCTGTTAAGATGTGGAGAGCCCTGTTGTAGCTGTGTTGGACATAGGGGAGGCTCTCATCCCATGTTCGTGGGTGCTTCGATTTGTACATGTGTAGGATGTGCATGATCATCTTGTTGACGACCTCTATTTCGTCGTCATTTTGAGGGTGAAAGGTTGTGGACTTAGTGAATTTGGTATCCAACGAAGACCATGGGATGGACTAGAATGCACTTAGGAACTGGTTGTCCCGATTTGAGATAATGGACTATGGGATCCCAAATTGTACCCATACTCTTTTAAAGAAGAGTTTTGCAGCGAATTCTGTTGAGTTAATTGTTTGGGAAAATTATAGACTTATAATTTGACAGACATAAATCATAAACCAGGAGTAGGTAAGCTTATGAGATATTGTGCAAAATATATGTGGGCTAATACTTTTAAGTGTTTCTCTAATCAAAACGATACACACAACTTCAATGTATATTTTCCTCATCAACACTTAGCAGCAAAGGCTATGGAGTAGATTTAATCATCCCTATACATCACCTAAAATTGTTGATGTTGATTAGAAAAAGATAAGGAATCAATCAAACAATAATTAAACCAATTTAACATTTCACAATATAAATAAAAGCTTGATCAAATGACTCCAAAAATATTCATCAAATAAGCTTCACCATTTAACCATCATACATGTGCTGCTACAAAATAGAAAAGAGAAACAACAGTTGTGCAATGATTCTATAAATTCATAAGAAAAATCAAAAGATACACCAATCTGCAACTACTAGAGTTGTGAGCAAAGGGGGCCCTCCCTCACTCACAACCCGTTTTACATCTAAAGGAGTTTACACGGCAAGATCAGCAGAACATGTAATTTTATATTAATCTGGAAAAATATTACAATAGTGTAGAAGTCTGGTATGTCCAACCTCCTTTGCAAATAAAACATAAAAGTATTTATACAAGTGCAAAGGCATAAACTTGCATGAATTAGGAAAACTAACATACTGCAACTCCTTGTTAATAATAACTGGAAAAGGAAATAAAAATAGCTATGCTGATTTTGATCCATGACTGAAAGCATGGATCAAACTGATTTCATTGAGTTGCTAGAGCTATTTCCCAATACGACCAGCGATGAAAGGACTAAAGATCTGGGAAGTTTCGGTGGCAGTTTCGAGGCATAAAATAGGACAACATCCATCTAGGAAAATTTCCTAACAAAACCCATGTTCCTATTCTTATTGAGCCTGACTCGAACATACTCAACCATTGAGATTGATGCAGGATATCAGAATGGTGATAGGAAATCCACATCTACAGGAAATCTCGGAATGTTTGCAGGAAATCAACAAATCACAGGTTGTCCGTAGGAAATCGTGGAATTTCTTCAAAATATAATTATTTCGCATAAGATTCATTTAGTCGACCTTGTAATTGTAGATAATTCGATTAGGTAACATGTAGCTTCGAAAATACTCAAGAAAAAAGTGAAATGCTACTTTTTAGAATAATTTGCATACCTTAAAGCTCACAACACCCTTTTGGTCAAAACACATGTAATATGGAGAAAAAGAGAGTTATTAAAGTCCAACTTTTATCCCCCACACCTAGCTTCTTGAATGTCCCCTATGAAAGAAACAATGTTTCAACTTCAGAAGGAAAATTCACTATTTTCCCTATGCTCCAGTTGTTGCATACAAGTGATCCAATTGCACTTTGCTGGACTCAACTTCACGAACCCTACTATGATATTCTTCATTCTTCTTCTGCAAGTGGTCAATCTGAGTCTATTTCTTCTTCATGATTCAACATGCCTTCTGATGCCACTAATCCAACTCCTTCTATAGGCATAGGTTGCTGTCCTTTAGAGTTTCGTTTTCCTTCTGAAGAATTCGTTTAAACACAGTGAGTTCAGTGATAATTTCCTCCATCTCCTTTTGGGACTACTTTTTCTGAGAAGTTCCCTCCTCCCCATGTTGTCCTTGAGAGGAATGAGGCAGACTTGGTTCCTCCTGCTCTTGGCAGTATTCAACTATTTTATCCCCACTTTCCTACAGCTATGGGTATTGGAAATACGCGGTCTTCCACTCTTATTTCTCAATGAATTCAGCTACTTCAATCTTCCCTTTGTTGGCGAAAAGTCAGGTCTCGCGCCAGGTTCAAGGGTTTTGGCCAACAAGGGGTCCGGTGTAGTCTAGTAACACGCCGGCATTTTCACCCTGCTCTTGGAGAGCAGTGCGTCTCACCCGAGGCGTGCCGCGACTACATGCATAAGGGGAATAGATCACTGGTAAGGAATAAACCCGCAACCAAAGAAAGAAAGTGCAACCATTACATATACCAAATTATACATGTAAGATCACTAACAAAGTATTCAGACAGTCGCAACTTAAAATTTTTAAATCAGTGCAAACCCATTACAACACAGGAACAACATATTGAGACAGCAATCCTCCCTTATATTATTCTTCTGGCCGAATACATGATTACATAGCTTTCTTCTCTGATATCTCACAAGTCAGATACAAATGGATTGAGAACAGAAAGGAAGAACATAGAAAGTAAGAAACCACAGGAAGCACAAGCCTGATCCTTCCTCAGGCCTTGATCTTCGCGACTTCTCTCGCATCCATTCAAGCTTCAACAATAACCACACTCTTTCTTCAGCTGGGTGATCGCCTTTTATTCACCCGCTCGTCGCGACTGGCAGCTTCTCTGTGTCTTCGCTCTGGCTTTTCCCAGCTTCTCTTCTGATGTCTGCATGTTCCACTTCCTGTTTTCTGCTGTATTTCTTTCATCTGCACTTATCTCTGTTCGATCTCCAGTTATCAAATGCTTCCGCGCCACCTTGGTAGCTCCGCAACTCCTGGTCGCTGCGGCGCGGTCGCGATTGCTATGTGCATTTATTCCGCAACTCAAAAAGAGTCGAAGTTCAAAATGTCTTGGCCAAAAGTTCAAAACTTAACCAAAAACAAGGGCCCCAACAGGCCCCGACCACAATTCTTTGACTCGTCCGCGAGTCAATCACAAATGACAGTTTCTATTTCCATTCCCCTGCTGGCTTCCGCGCCCTGCTCTGCTGTTCCTTCTTCCGCCACCCTTTCCTGCTGTGCTCCGCCATTTGCTGGTTCAAACAAGGGCCCCAACTCCAGGACCCGGCGGAGTGCTGAATCTCTAAGCTCTGTGAAGGTCGCCACTGCTTGCTCCCATCCCTGCATAAGCAAGTCGGCGTCTTGGGCGATGCGGTTAGCGGCGGCTTCGTCTATGGGCGTTGGGGCAGCCCCGAACAGCGTGGTGAGCTGGGACTCGGCCTCGGCATCCAGCTGGTGCATAGCGTCAGCATGGGTGCGAATGGCCGGACGAATCTCCCGGAGGACGTGCTTGGCCACTGCTGATTCGGCCTCAGTCATCTGCATGTGAAGTTCCAGCTCGTCCGACTGGGTGTAAAGCTGATCTAACCTTGCGGGGTCCCTGGTCGCCCGAATTTCGCTGGAGATTTGTTGCAGCTGGGCAGCAATGGGCTGCGTCTTAACAGTTAACGCGAGTGAGCACTCTTGCAAACTGCGTAGAAGGGCAGAAGCTGCGGCTGCTGTGGAATGGAGAGTTGCTTGTAGACTAACTGCCTGCGTCCGCTTGGCAGTTACCTGTCCTGAATGGTCACTGGGTGGATCAGGAAGGGTAGGCTGTGCGGCTAACGCCGCCTGTAACTCTTGGTTCTCCCTGCAAACAGTAGTGAAAACTTCCCTGAGCTGGTGAGCCTGTACAACGAGACTGTCCTCCTCTATGTGAGCAGGGAGTGAGGCATGCTGAGCCCGTGCCTCCGGCCATACGCTGGAGAGCGCCTGATTAACAATGTTGGCCTGCTCTTGGAGGTAGGTCTTCTCCTACAGCAACTGATTGCGCTGTTCAGTAAGCGCCGTGATCTGATTTCGCTGCTCGGTGCACCGCCGCTCTAGCTCGGTGTGAATCTGCTCGGCTTTGATGGCTGCCCGCTGAATGAGCAGATACAACTGTGTTGGGCTCAGTTGTGCTGCATTTGTTGTGCTGGGTGCACCCTGCTCTGGCGTCTATTCCTGCGAAGATTGGTCCATGGCCGCTGCTCGGCCTGAGATCTCTGGAGGATGGACCGGCGTCTGCTGCTGTACTGAAGTGGCCATATCAAGCTCGGGCCGGTCCTGCTGCGTGGTTTGCTCTGTGGAAGGGGCAGCTGAATCAACCCCAACTATGGCTGGCTGGGCAGATATAGTTGGAAGAGAATCCTGGGATGTGGCCACGGGGTCAACAGGTGGTACCACGGCTGCAGTACTGGAGGTGACCTCCGCCCCGTGGTCACCACCGAAAAGTTCCCGGATCAAAGAATTGGACACAGTGGCTGATGAAGTGGACGGACTGGGGAAGGTGGCATGTGGTCGGCTGGTGGAGGGGGCGGTAGATGGAGTGAACGAGGTGCGAGGGAACCAAAGGTTGAGGAAATCGGCCAGATCGATCAGCGGTTCCTCCAGAATCAAGGAAGCTGTGGGCGGCGTGGCTGGTGGATCATCCTCCGTAAGATCCACCACGGGATCTGTGGCCGTAGTGCGGGCCTTCTTGGATGGAGGTGGGTCGGTGGAATCGGGTTCGGGGCCCGGTTCACTCATGGGCGTGATGAGGGGGGTGGCAGAAGTGAACAGGTTAGTGGGAATGGGGGAAGTGAGGGGGGCAGTGTTGGAGAGACCAAGAGATCAACTAATACGAAATTCATTAAAAGAAGGAAATATAGGGGCGCCGCTGGAGACAACCTGGGTTACCACGTTGAGTCGCCGAGCCTGGTCGTTGAAGTGCTCGACGATGGGGACCAACGATTCAGGCAGGTCCGCTGCGGTCCCCGCTGCACCTGGGGTTGTCTCCGCCGCAACTTGGGAAGATCCCCCTGCGCTGGTCGCGGTAGGCTGCTGTGCGGCCCTCATCCCCGCAAAATTGTAACGGATGACTCCGTCGCTAACGTGCTGGACGACCCCCGGCCACGTAGAGACCTCCCTGTGGAAACCACTGTCATTCAGCTGGAAGCGAAGGGGCGCCATATGAAAAGTATGGTGCGGTACACAAGTCGGCCGGATGAAAGTGTGGTTGTGGCTGACGCCAAACCACACCTGTTCGCTGTATTCATCCAACAGGTGCCGAGGCACCCGTTGCTGGGAAGCAACCACATCGGTCATCATCCCATACCATTCACGGAACGCCTCTGCGTTCACCTGCTTGCTGCTGGGGGCCGTGGACACCTGCCAGGGGGAATATCGCATCACGAGCGGCTGGCTCACGGTGATCTCCGCCGGTGTCCGTATCGGGGGAAGATGCCATTTCCACATGGCGAACGCTAAGAGCAGGTACCTGTAGATGAAACTGGTAGTCCGCTTGTAATTGTCTTCGCAAGCCACGAAGAGCTCTTTCAACACAAACGAGCTCCAATTCAACCTGGCTCCCTGGACGCAGTGCTCTGCAATGGAAATTGTGTCCAGAGTTCACTCTCCCTTTGTGTAATGGCGCATGGTCTTGCTAGCTATCAGGTAGCAAGCAAACCAGATTGCTGGTACATTTATCAAATCTATCTTGGCACCTTTGCCACCCCGGCGAGTGCCATATTTGGTGTAGAGGTCCGCATCAGTCGACTTCCGGGCGCGCTTGGAGGCTGTCTGCCCCGCAGAGGAGACATCTGCACCAGTTTGGGATAGCCCCGTAAGCCGACTAATGTCTGCTGCATGTATTGGAATTTCTTCGTTCAACCACAGGGACCCGTTCTGCACCCGACTGAGGAGGAACCGGGTACATTGCAGAACTGGTCCGGTGGTGCCGAAGACGGGAAGACTCCTCAAATTCATCAAAGTCGACTGCTGTAGGCCCCGGAATTCTTCCCGGATTCGACTGTTAGAGCTGCTCCCGGGCGTGTAATGGTGTTCCATGAATGTCTGCCAATGGAGGTGAGGAAAATCAGCCGGGTCGGACAAGTTAGCCTCCACACAGGGTGCATTTTCATACCTGCCGACCAGCGATTCTACTCGGTGAATTCTGCTATCTAATGCTGGTTCAGGAACTGAGAGAAGAGCTCTCGGCATCTTGGCGCGTCTCTGATAGACTTGGACGATTCTTCTGCAACTTCTTTCGGGGTGCTGTGTGCTCTGATACTGCGAATGCTCCGGAGTTGCTGCAACTTCCAAATTGAACTGGTCCGTCATCTGGGGAGATGGGCGGACTCGACGGCGGGGGGGAACTGCGGTTGATGACGAATGATTACGGTATGATTACTGTGCATTAAGGGAATTTATGACCAAATCTGAGCTATCCTACGGACTGACAAAAGGACTGACGGACATGACCTGGACTGACACTGGTACGGGGACAGATCCTACACGATCGACAGGCTGGTCAGACGTGGTGACCCGCTGGACTGGCGTGGTGACACGCTGGACTGGCCCGACCCGACCACAGTCGGTTGCGGTGAGATACCAGCAACTGACTAATTTATTTGACTGATTACCTATAAATGGAAAAACTAACTACGCTCATCCCGGTTGCGGGAGAGTTATTCAACTCCGCTACTCTATGGGTGCTCTCGGTTGCGAGAGTTATTGATGAAAGGTGAGAAGTACCTACTCCTGGTAGGGCTTCAGGCGTGCGCCATTCACCCATCCCGGAAGAACTGTGCCGTCCAGTTGTGCCAAACGAACGGCTCCTGAGTCGCGGATCTCGATGACGAAATACGGTCCCAGCCAGTGCATCTGGAGCTTGCCTGGAAACTTCTGGAACCGACTGTCATATAAGAGAACTTTGCCGCCAACTTGGAAAGCTTTAGTTTTGATGTGGCGGTCGTGCCATGCTTTCTGTCTGGCCTTCTGAACCTTCTGGTGGAATTCCGCAAGAAATCGAGCCTCATCCAGCTCCTGTAGCTCCTGGAGGCATTCCCTAAGGGATGCCTCTTCTGAGAAGTGAAGGGACGTTGCGATCAAAAGGCTGGGCATGGCGAACTCGGCGGGAATCACCGCTTCTCGGCCATACACCAGTTGGAATGGCGTCTGGTTGGTCAGACGTTTTACTATGGTCCGGTAAGCCCATAATTTCGCTGAGAGACGCTCGTCCCAATCGTCTCGCTGAGCATTGCAAATCTTCGTCAAGCCCTTTTCAAGAATCTTATTGAAGGCTTCCACCGTACCATTGGCCTGCGGGTGGTATGGGCTGCTTTTATGATGCTGAATCATAAATGTGTCCAGTAGCGACTTGACCGTGGCATTAATGAAATGTGTACCCTGATCGCTGGTCAAGCTCCGAGGGCAGCCAAAGCGGCTGATGATGTGTTCAGAGATGAACCGGGCAGCGGTCTCTGCCGAGCAGTCGCGTATCACTGCGGCCTCAGCCCATCGTGTGAGGTAGTCCGTCACGGTAATGATGTATCGGGCTTTGGAATGGCGAACAATCGGTGCGATGGGTCCTATGAAATCAACAGCCCACTTCTCAAACGGTCGCAACACATGCACTGGGTGTAGCGGAAGTTCATCCCTGTGCGAAGGCCTTCCCGTCCTCTGGCAAACATCGCAACGTTTCACGTAGGCCTTACAGTCCGCATGTACCGTTGGCCACCATAGGCCAGCCTGAAGCACCTTCCTTGCGGTGGGTTTCGCACCCACGTGTCCTCCCACAACACCGCTGTGACATTCCCACATCACTGCGTCCCGCTCGTGGTCAAGAACACACCTGCGCAACACCTCATCCAGGTCCAGTTTATACAGTTGCCCTGCGATCAACTGATAATCGGCCGCCCGGACAACCAAGTGGCGTTTCTGAAGCGGGGTGTAATCCTCGGGGCACTGTCCCGTGGTCAGATACGCGGCAATATCGGCCAGGTAGTCTGGTACTGCTTCAACGCGGAATAGGTCAGCATTCGGGAGCTGATCGTCCAACGGACCCTCATTCTCTCCCGTCTCCAACCTGGATAAGTGATCGGGACCAACATTCAACCTGCCAGGCTTGACAACCACCTCAAACGTGAACTCCTGAAACAGTAGAAGCCATTGACAGATTCTTCCTTCCAACACAGGCTTATTGACCAGATATTTTAATGCAGAATGGTCCGTGAAGAATGTGAATTTGCCGCCCAGAAGGTAGTGGTGGAACTTCTGGAGAGAGTACACCATCGCCAACGCCTCCCGTTCAGTCGTGGTGTAATTCCTCTCTGCATTTGACAGCCGACGGCTGGCGAAGTACACAGGGTGGTCAACTGTCGTCTCCCCTGGTTGCGCCAAGACAGCGCCAAGTGCAATCCCGGACGCGTCGATATGCACATGGAACTGCTTATCCTAGTCGGGATGAACAAGTATAGGTGCTGTCGCCAACTTCTCCTTCAATGTGTTGAGTGCCATCCTGCACTCCGCCGTCCACTCGAATGCTTCTGACTTCCGCAATAGTTTCTCCAGAGGAGCAGTGATTTTGGCGTAGTTGCGGATAAACCGACTGTAGTATCCTGTGTGCCCGAGCAGTGCCCGCAACTGCTTCATGTTCTCAGGGGCCTCCATGTGGACAATGACCGCGACCTTGGCAGGGTCAACGCAGACCCCTTGCTTGCACACTACGTGGCCCAAGAGTGTGCCGAATGGTACTGCAAAAATACATTTCTTCAAGTTCAGGGAGATCTGCAGCTGGCGACACCGGTCGAACATAACACACAACAGGGAGGCGTGTTTCTTCAGCAGGCTGTAAACAGTCCAGTCGTCCATGTAGACTTCCAGGAACTTGTGAATGTACTCTCGGAAAGCAGCAATGACAATCCGGGAAAACACAGCCGGTGCGTTCTTCAGACTAAACGGCATAACGTGGTATGCAAATGATCCCCATTCAGTGGTGAATGTCGTCTTTGCCTTGTCTTCCTCGGCGATGCGCACCTGATGGTAGCCCGAAAATCCATCAGTGAAGGAATAAGCTTTGTTTCCCGCGACATGATCTAGAACTTCGTCGCTGAAGGGAGTGGGAAACGGATCGTGGATACAAGCATTATTCAATCTCCGATAGTCTACACAGACATGGATTTCCGCTTTGTCCTTCTTGTTCTGGATGACAATGGGACTTACCCACTCAGCTTCTTCTACAGGAAAGATGAGACTCGCAGCCAGCATCTTGTCGATCTCCATCTTGACCTTCTCTTTGATACGTGGATTCAACCGGTAGGGTCGGTGCTTCACCGGCCTGGCTCCTGGTTTCAGTGTGATGCGCATCTCGCCCAGATCCCCCTTGATCCCTTTCAGATCTGCAACCGATGACGGAAATAGATCTTCATACTCCCGGAGGAGGCTGAAAATTTCTCTTGTCGTCTCCTCGTCCCAGTAATCTCCCACCGTTGCCAGCTTAGGTTTCTCCTCCGTTCCAATGTTCAGCTTCTTTGAGGGGCTGCAAATGGACTCCTTCTGTCGTCGGCTCGTCACGGACGCTCCGCTCGCCCTCCTTTTCGTCAAAATAGAGATGCCTAAGGCCCTCCAAACTATCATCCTCTGGGTCGCTGTCAATCCGTTGGCAAACCATTTCGCGCTTGACCCCGGAGTGTGACGCCACCGGGCCCTCATCGGGCTCAGGATGGCGGAAAAACAGAACCTCCTTGACGGCTTGTAGGGCCTGAGATTCCTGCGCCGTCTCCCCTTCGAACGAGAAGCTCTGGATGAACTTTTCCGCGACTACTTGCCAGGAGCGGGTTCCCCGTTTCCGCTCTTCCTCCAGGTACCAAGCCTGGGGAATTGTACCCAGGGAGTGGATAAACCTGTGGACCCACAACTCCTCAGGGTACCGGGCGCTACGCCACTATTCCTCGCACGCCCGCAAATGCTGTCGCGGGTCGGAAGCCCCATGATGTTTAAGTGTAATGCAGGGCCCTTCATCCTCTTTGAAGCGTGCCCGCAGGGCATCCGCCACACGCTCCCATCGCAACAGAGTGTTGCGGTGATTGTTCCACCATCGTCCCGATGTTGACTTCAAGGCCACATCCAAGAGGGGTATCCGGCTTTCCTCCGAGACCCGATCTTCCACCTTGGCAATAAAAGTATTCACTGCTTGCATGTTCGATAATGTGGGGTATCCGCAGATCTCAGTCCCTACCCACCGGACTTGAGAAATGGAGGCACATCTCCGCGTGGTGGTCTCATACCCCCCTTGCTGCCAGTCTTCCCACGCGAGCTCGGATCCGAGCTCCGAGCTCTGCACACTCCGCCAACTGATAGAGCCAGTTGCGGTCGGGTTAATGTAATCGTCCCGCTTCCCTGCAGTCATCTGATATAGATGGTCCATCATCTGAGCGTCCTCCCGACTGTCCACCGGTTCTGTATATTGCGGACCCTGATATGGGTCGAGAGGCTGAGTGACCCGTACCTCCCCATCCTCAAAGATCATCAGCTCCTTCTTGAGGTCGATGATCGCATAATTCTCAAAAGCCCAATCAATGCCAAGTAAAGCAGGATAGGGGTCCTTATCGCCCATGATATCAATAACCTCAAAGTCAGTGTAGGTCTTCACCCCTGCAATGTCGACCTCGACACCCTCCAGTCGGCCGATTGGCAAAATGCAGTACTGGTTCGCCATCCTAAGTTGGATTGGGGAATAGGCGAGCTGTGGCTTTCCAAGAGCCTCCCATGTCTTTCGTGGCAATATATTGACGTCGGACCCCAAGTCCAACATGGTGTCGTTGATTTGGAATCCTGCGACCTGCGTGTTAAGCCTGAATTCTTTGCCTGTTCGTTGCTTGTTCCGCTTGACACGTTGCACGTATTGAGGCCCAGCGTCCCCCGGATCTCTGGGTGCTGCGCGCCCTGCAACGCTCTGTCAAAAGCATGCTTGAGCTGCTGCCGCAACCCACCGTCATCAATAATCCTGAGGAAGAGCCGGAGCCAGTCCCCGACCACAGCATCTGCGGCGTTCTGCGCACCGGATTCCGGCCGCCAGGGCTCCTCCAGCCCTCCCTCGCTCCGCAACTGGGCGAATGCCTCAACCGCCTCCTGAAAATACTTCTTCTGGACATCGGTCCTGATCAACTTCTTTGGGGATGCCGGCCGAACTACTCATGCTGGCTCCTTCTCGTGGGCATCGTCTCTATTCTTCTTCCCCCCCCCGTGTTACTATCGCAACATTCTGCATGTCAGGGGTCGCAGTGCTGCGCGGTTCTGAGTTTATCAGATTCGCTCCCCTCTGCCTCACCCGTTCTTCCCACTTTTTGATGAGCTCCGGACAGTCTTCTGTAGCATGGGCGTTGACCCGGCACTGGGAACACTAGGGTCGTCGGGGAAGGGGACATTCTCGAGCCACGTGGCCCTCCTGGTCACAATTGTAGCACTTTACCGGACCGCGGCCTCCTGTTCGGCCTCCGCGCATGCCGCCACCTCTTCCCCTCGTAGCCTCGTTTACCCTGTACGAGGGACGATCCAATCTGTCCGCAAGGGCATCAAGCGCCCTGCACTGCTCAGTGTTGTGAGTCGTGGATACACAAAATTCGCAGTATACATTATTCGGCACCGTGGAGTACTTCTGCAATATCGGGCACATCCGAGGAGGATGCCCCATCGTCCGGCAAATTTCACAGTACTCTGTGGTGGAAGACCCCGGTTGCGGTTGGAACGCCGCGAAGGTCTGTTGCGGGTGGTAGACTCCCTGCGGGTTCATTGCCGCGCCACCCCCTGGTGGTGGACCCCCCTGAATTGCTGCAACTGAGGGCCCAACTCCTGCGCCACGCAACCGAGGACATTCGGTTGCGACGTGTCCCTCGACCAGGCAATGAGTACACCAAACATTCAGTCGCGCTGGTCTCGCTGGCTGAATTTCCTTGAGCTTTTCGGTCAGGCTGGCGATCTGATGTTGCAACCCTAGCAGAGAAGGGTCTTGCGGGGCCATCCCCCCTGTATTCCTGGGGGTATCCCGCCATGGCTTCAATCTTCATGGCCTGCTCCAAAGCGTCCTACAGATTATCAATCTTCTGTTGTGTGAGAGGGGTTCGTGTCAAGGGGAGCAGAGCCTTGATGAACCAGTCCCTCTGGTGGTTTGGGTCGATCGGGTAACTGAGTTTCCCGATCGCGTCTTTAAATCGCCGCATCAACTCCCATGCGGTTTCTCCTTCCTTCTGTTTAATTTCCCACAGCTCTGACAGGCCCTGCTGGTCTGTCTGGGGAAGCTTGAATTCACGGAAAAAATCCTGCTTCACGTCCGCGATTACCGGGTTAGGGTGCGCCTCGGACCATTTGATGAACCAACGCAGAGCTCTCTCTCTGAGCGTGGTTTGGAACTCTATTAACTTCCCTGCATCCGGCGTCTGTTGAGCCCTCCAGATGGCTTCGCACAGATACCAGTGTTGTTCTACGTCATCATTGCCCCGGCCAGAGAACTCTGGGTACCGGGTGAAAGATCCAGCCATGTGTGCTGGCGGAGAATTAACCAGGATAAAACCTCCGGGTCCTGGTTGCGTAGCAGTCCCACTGGGGAAAATACTACTACTAGTGACGCTGCTACTACTTGGCGTTACCGACGCCGCTGAACTACTATATGACTGACTTAATGCTTGTAACTGAATAAAAATATTTCTTAAAGGTTGATAAAGTACCAGGGGAAGGTCGGGATCCTGGCCATGCGGAAGGTGGGACGTGGGGCTGCCTGGAGGGGAAGGTGCCGTCTGATCCTGGAACATCTGCTGCATCACGTCGTGCCACTCGTTATCGGAACTTTCTTCGGGCTGCATCGTTCCATTATCCTTGCGAGTCGTTACTTCTCTTTCTCGTGTCGCTGGGCTCCCATGCACCCATTGTACGTCCGATGCTATCCCGTCTCCTGTCCGGGTATCCAAACCCATGGCTCTTGTCTTCTGAGGCACCTCCTTCTGATTTCTCCTCTCGATTTCCCTTCTCTTCAAATCTCTCATTACCCTTCTTTGCCACCTATCAGCGATCTGTGCCCGCCGTCGTGCACGTGACTCCCGCAACTTGCATGCGGCTTCAACGTCCATCCCCCGCCCCCCACTCTTACTATCTACACAGCATCGGTTCCCCCAATCCTTCCCCCAGTATGGGTGGTTTACGCTTCCATACTTGTTTTGTGGAATTCAATCAACCCTTCGTCCACCATCAGGGCTTTGATCCACAACGGAATCTCTTTCAACAGCTTTCCCCTTAGCCCTGAATGGAAGACAGCCTCGGCCTTTGAGAAAGACTGGTAACACTCAGCAGCAAACTCCACCGCGTATCCTTCCAGCGTGGTCCTTACCCAAAAATCCACCGCGCGGGTTAGTTCAGTATCTACCCGATGCAGTGCTACCAGGTCTTCGTGCGCCCACCTGCGGTTTATCTTCCGCGAGCCTTCTTGGGGCACTGTTGCTCGTAACCTCCACAACCAATTGTAAAGGTCGGTAGGGAACCTTCCCCAGAAAATTTCGTACGTATCACTGGCTGAATCAGAGAAAAGAACGATCTCCTTGATCGCGGCCTCCTTTTTCTTGGTCAGCTTTGCTTGCTGAGCAATGAACTGGTCAAGATGATCGTCCCACCATTGCTGTATTGCGCCTTCAAAAATCCTCGAGACCATGATCTAGATCCCCTCAGAACATGCAGGTCCCGGCAACGGAACCATTTGTTGGCAAAAAGTCAGGTCTCGCGGGCAAGACCCAGGTTCAAGGGTTTTGGCCAACAAGGGGTCCGGTTTAGTCTAGTAACACGCCGGCATTTTCACCCTGCTCTTGGAGAGCAGTGCGTCTCACTCGAGGCGTGCCGCGACTACATGCATAAGGGGAATAGATCACTGGTAAGAAATAAACCCGCAACTAAAGAAAGAAAGAGCATCCATTACATATACCAAATTATACATGCAAGATCACTATCTAAGTATTCAGACAGTCGCAACTTAAAAATTTTAAATCAGTGCAAACCCCTTATAACACAAGAACAACATATTGATACAGCAATCCTTCTTTATATTATTCTTTTGGCCGAATTCATGATTACATAGCTTTCTTCCGTGATGGCTCACAGGACAGATACAAATGGATTGAGAATAGAAAGGAAGAACATAGAGAGTAAGAAGCCACAGGAATCACAAGCCTGATCCTTCCTCAGACTTTGATCTTCACGACTTCTCTCGCATCCAGTCAAGCTTCAACAATAATCAACCAACCCCTTTCTTCAGCCGGGTGATCGCTTTTTATTCACCCGCTCATCGCGACTGGAAACTTCTCTGTGTCTTCGCTCTGGCTTTTCCCAGCTTCTCTTCTGATGTCTGCATGTTTCACTTCCTGTTTTCTGCTGTATTTCTTTCATCTGCACTTATCTCTGTTCGATCTCCAGTTATCGAATGCTTCCGCGCCACCTTGGTAGCTCCGCAACTCCTGGTCGCTGCGGCGCGGTCGTGATTGCTATGTGCATTTATTCCGCAACTCAAAAAGAGTCGAAGTTCAAAATGTCTTGGCCAAAAGTTCAAAACTTAACCAAAAACAAGGGCCCCAACAACCAGTGCATAGGACATCTAAGCATAGCAAGGAGGGTATAAAATAATGTGTGAAGCTGTCAGCTTCAACTCACTTGCTATCTCTTGTTAGGAAGGAAAAGTTGATTCAAATGGAACCAAGACCCTCAGAAAGCTTTACAGAGAAAGTCATGTTGCAGAGACAAGATGCAAATCTCCAATATGAAAGCATCAGACAGTTAAGAGAAAATTTACTGTAAAGAGGGCCGATTCAAGTAATATGTCACAGAAATCGAATATCAAAAGAAGTGTGCGGTGAAAGTAATATTAAGAAGATACTAGTTAACTTTGGACTGATACCCAGATACACAAAAGAACCATATATGGGTTTATCAATTTAAGAATCCATACATGACAATGCTGTTTTAAAAGCACCCTCCCAAAGAAACTAATATAGCAGAAATATGGATGAAATGAATATGGAACAGTATATCATGCATGAGCCATATTTAAAGCGCTTGACTGATCTAAGCATGGGCATCAACTAGGATGAATCCATACCAAAAATCATTGAGCCACTTGCATTCCAAAACATGATACAGGAAAAATGGATGCAATGAAATATTGTATTAAACACATAATAGAAGGTTACATACTATGAAATACCAAAGACCAGAAACCTCTAAACCAGATATAACTCCTCCTCACTGAGACCCTATGGGCACTGAGCCTTCATACAGAAGTTTTTACAAAATGTATACAAAACCCTTTCACTGCGTAATTTTCTGATAAAATCTGGAACCCTTACAATGTCTTTCTTATCGGTTTTTATAGAAGAAGAAGAAGAAACACTCATAAAAGAAGTAGGTGAAAACATTTAATTGTCTCATTAAAACAAAATGGTGAAAAAGTGCCCGCCCATACTGTTTGGCAGCTCTGCTATGCTATAGGTACTCCATAGCCTACTTTCTGGAGTAAATGTTGTGGCTGAAAGTCTCTTCAGGAGCATGGTATAGGGATGGAATCATATAAACAATCTGTCCTTTCCTGAGAGAAAATCCTGCTGAAATGAAACCTGGAGGGTATTGTCTTCTATGAATTGTACCTTCTGCCTTCTAAATCCTGAATTAAGATTTAAAATCTTCAATGCTGAACACTGAATTCCTTGATCTTCCACTGATATTCATTTCCGCAACATTAATGTCTCCAACTGTAAAATCTGCCTCTTGAATGACTTTGGAGGGCTTGATAGATTTCAATCCTGCTTCTTTAATGGTGGTCATGTCGTAACAACTTCCCAAGCTTTGCTTCATAAATTCTGCCTATAATAAATTGTCCTTTGGCGTGGCTTCAGTTTCTGTAGTGGAGTCTGTAAATTATGATAACTCTACGTCACTATAAACCTGCAAAACCCACAAACTAGTTAAGATAACCGGACACAGGGATGGTGGAGGTGGTGAGATTAATGGAGATGATCGAGCAAACTAGCGAAGTGGTGAAACGACGCAGGGTGGCGGTGAAAACACAGTGACACGATGAAGGATGGACTGGTGATAGCTTCCAATGTAAAACATTAAAATATGGTATATGGGTGGAATATATGAATGGTGGAGGCGAAATGCGGTCGACACGTGGTACGATGTCGGGGATGTATGAAAGACTAGTGAAAGGATGACATGGTGGAAGACCGGGTCAACAGTGGGGCATGAAATGCTTTGGATCGTCCGATTTTAAAACGAGATCAATGGTTTAGACTGCATCAAAGGGCGATAGAATGCGGGCCCGGGGCACTATACGTTTAGATTAATACCCATGAAAATTAGGAGAGCGACAGTCGTTGGATGAAGCGCTCCAGATCTGACGGATGACATGAATTTTGCTGCATAACTTTGACCGAACAATAACGTGCGAAGAATGGTGGTTTTGGAGCCGTACACTGGGAAGCGTGGCGGGCAACGTATGGAATCGCTGGCCCAACGAGGAATACCACCCTCTGCCGAAAGGCGGTGCGAAAGATACCAGGCATTTTTTGAACAGTTGACGCGGGGCGGGGACCACAAGGCAGGAGAGATGCAGTACATTGATCTACGGTTCAATCAGACGGCCCAAAACGCGCCGATATGCATTTTGTAAGCGCCTTTCAGCCTGACGCGTTGTTACAGCTTTTGGTCGCGTGGAGTAAGAAAACAGAGGGGTCAGGACTGAAAGGGCTAAACCTTAATAATTTTAGGCGCGGGCTTTCAAACTTGCACAATGTATTCAATTTTGGGGCGAAGGAAGGTAACGATAGGCATTAAAATGGATTCATAGGTTAGAGAGAAAGGATCTGGGGTGTTCAAGTATATTGCCCATGAAAATTAAATAGGGAGCTGATTATGATCAACATTGGCTCCAATTAGGGATGACACGTTCATTCCTGGACGTGTCGAGAACTACGCAGACCACTGATCATCCTGAATGCAGACTCTATTCTCCATCACTCCTTACTTTTCACTTTATGATTTATCCAATTGCCCTCATTATTCAAACAAAGAAGGACATAAACTAATATACAATATGGTACACCAGGCTATCTTTGCCTGCATTAGAACTGAAAATAGGTCTTAAGGAACTGACCATTCACAGGGGCATCTAGCAGATCTCCCTGTAAGTTCTCCAGCATGAAAGTGTTATTGTCCCTCTGTTCCACAATTTTGAATGGGCCAAACCATAGACGGTCGAATTTTCCGTGTTTTCCTTTTTCGGCTCTTCGCACATCCCATCTGAGCACTAGATCTCCAATCTGCAATTTTCTGTCTTTTGCATGCTGATAAAAAATGTGCTTCATTTTCTCTTGGTATTCCGTTAATCTCTGATTTACTTGGCCCCGTGTTTCCTCTAATTCTACCAATTGATTGATTCTCCTGACCATGTCATCAGGTTCCTCCTGACTTTATTGCATGAAACATTCCACTAGTAAGGCCAGCTGCATAGGAAACACTGCTGCTCGTCCATACACCAGCTCGTATGGAGATTTCCCAGTTGCTCTCTTGCTGGTGATTCTATTAGCCCATAAAGAAAATTTAAATTGGGAATCCCAATTCTTCTGATTCTCATTGATAGTCTTTTTCAAGGCCTTCACCAGAGTTTTATTGGAAAACTCTGCTAAGCCATTTCCCTGTGGATAGTAAGCTATGGAGTGGTTAAGTGTAATATTATACTGCTGACATAACTTCACAAATTTTGCATACTTTAAGGCTTGAGCATTATCAGTTACTATTCTAGCAGGACAGCCAAACCTTGATATGATGTTTTCTTCCATAAATTTTATTATTACCGCATCTGTAGCATTCCTTGCAGGTATGGCTTCCACCCATTTCGTAAAGTAATCTGTGGCCGTTAATATCCATTTATGCTGTCCACTAGAGGGTGGGTGTATTTCACCTATAAAATCTATTCCCCACTGTTGAAATGGTTCGTTTACATGAATGGGAATCAAAGGCAGAGCCGCCAGCTTCTGTCTTTCAGCAAATTTTTGGCATTTTTCACATGCTCTAACCTAGGCAAAACCATCTCTAAATAGTTTAGGCCAGTAAAAACCAGCCTTCAGGATTTTATGAGTTGTGGCCCTCCAACTGTAGTGTCCTCCACGGATTCCTCCATGAAATTCAGTCATTATACTTTCTACTTCATCCTCTGTGAGGCACAAGAGTAGGATACTGGAAGGATCCTTCCAATATAGCTGGCCATTAGCAACTATGTATGTCTGTGATTTCAACCTTAGTGCCCTGTATTTTGCTTTATCACAGCTGAGGGGGCAGCTGAGTGTTAAAATATATTCTACTATTTCTTTGTACCATGGACTGGTGAGATACTTTATGTGTGCTTTTTGAGTGGCTATCTCCAGTCCTTACTGCTCTTTCTCTTTCTCATACTCTCCATTTGCTATCGCGGACAGATTTATGCCCAAAGCCTGATAGTTTGACTCAGATAGAATTCTTGCTAGCCCCTGTCCTTTTATCAGCTTAGTAGGACGAATATCCAGATCATATTCCTTTATTTTTGCAATCCATCTCCCTCTTTTCCCTTCATTGTCCCCCTGGATAAGAATGTCTTTAACAACTGCTGTAGGGACAAATGCAGTAATGTGGGACTGCAAAATGTACTTGCGAAATGCTTTGAGAGATTTTACTAGGGCATATGCCTGCTTATCTAATATGTTATATTTCAATTCTGCATCATGAAGCACCTGACTGAAGAAGGCAATAGGTTGCTCATATCCTTCTTCATTTTTCTGTAGTAGAACTCCAGCTACTGTATGCGGTGATGCAAAAGAAAAGATCATAAATGGTTTAGTATAATTCGGCCCAGCTAGTACAAGGGCTTCTGCAAAAGAATTTTTTATCCTGGTGAATGCCTCTCGTGATTCTTGTGACCATTTCACCTCATTATTCTTCTTTAGCATATCTGTTATATGCCTAACTATCTCAGCATAGTTAGGGATGAATCTTCTCAGAAAATTTATCTGGCTAGGAACACCTGCACTTCCTTCTTATTCCTGGGGAGAGAAATTCCTTTTATAACTTCAACTCTTTTAGGATCTATTTTCACCCCATATTTAGTTACAATGTGTCCTAAGAGCTTGCCTTCCTCTAATTCAAATAAGGACTTTTGTGGATTGAGAGAAAGGCCATACCTTCTGCATTTCTCAAAAGTTCTTCGTAAGTGTTCAATGTGCTCAGTATCATCTTTTGAGAACACAGTTATACCATCAAGGTATACTACCAAAAACTTATCCTGTTCCCCAACAAAAGCAATATCCATGGCCCTTTGGAAAGTGGCCCCTGCGTTAATCAACCCAAAAGGCATCCTGGCATACATGAATGTACCCCATGGTGTGGTAAATGTGGTCTTCTTCTGATCCTCTGGGAGTACATCCACCTGATTATAACCACAAAAACCATCCATCATTGACATTCTAGAGGCTCCAACCACTTTCTGCAAAATATGGTCCATCTTAGGCAGTGGATAATTATCTTTCAAGGATGCTCTGTATAGATTTCTGAAGTCCACACATAGCCTTATTTCTCCATTCTTCTTTCTGACAGGTACCAGGTTGGCCACCCACTCTGAGTACCTCAACGGTACAATTATTTTGGCCTTTAGCAACTTCTTGATTTCTTTCTCAATGGAGGGCAGCAGCAGAGGATTTATCTGTCTGAGTTTCTGCTTATAAGGTTTTGCATCTTCCTTTAGAGGAATTTTATGCTGCATTATACTGATATCAAAAGTTTTTAGGTCCTGATAGGACCATGCAAATACATCTCTGTAAGACTGAAATAATTTCAAGTACTTGTCCTTGTATTCCTCTGGGACCTTTTTGGATAATTTTACAATCTTGGGCTCAGCATCAGTGCCCAAGTTCAAGTCTTCCACCTGGCCTTCTTCTACCACTTTACTAGGTTGCAATGGGACATCATTCTTGTCAAATAATCTTTCTAGAGGCACCAGCCCTCTAGGTATCACATTTCCCTTTAATTGCAACACTTTACTTCCTGCCATTTTCTCTTCCCACTTATTTTCTGAAATATTTTCAACCTCCTCTTCTTCACAATCATCAATATCCATATTTGAGAATTCCCCCACTATTTCTAGAAATCTCTTCATTTGTTCCTCATCTTAAAATACCTGCCAGTGCTTGATATTATATGGGATTGATGTTCTATGACGTACCTCAATTTCATACCTCAAGAGAGGGTTCTGAGGAGGATGAAATGTACTAGCAGCCACAACAAGAGAGTCTGCCATTCTATTATGCTCTCGGGGCATGAATCGGATATTGAATTCCAAGAAGAAGTTCTCCACCATGTCCCATACTTCGTTTCTAGAAGCTCTTAGCCGAGGATGCTTGGTTTGGCAATGATTTCTGACTTGTCTGACCACCAGCTCAGAATCTCCCAGAACCTTTAAACTCTGTATACCCATGCTCCTGGCTATCTGTAATCCTAATAATAGTGCTTCGTATTCAGCTACATTATTAGTAGCTTCGTATTCCAATTTAAAAGACAGTGGCACCCATTTTCCTTTAGGAGAAATCAATAATACCCCAGCTCCATTGCCTTCTCTTGAATTTGCTCCATCAAAATGTAATGTCCATATTCCTACTTCAGGGCTCTCTAAAGGTTGCTCAGTTTGGATTTGGCAGAAGGAAGGTTCATGAGCATAATTTTGATCCTCTTCTAACATCAGGCATGAGAAATCTCCTTCCTTGTTGTAGACTGGTGAATTCTCTGAGTTGTCAGCCTTAGTAACCATCTTGACAAATCTGGTTTCTCTGTAAAACCTCCTGTCCTGGCCACCAAAAACTGGGATAGTGGCATATGTTAAGTCCAATTTGAGTGACCCACCAATTTTTGTTCCCCAGGACCTTGATAACAACGTACCAAAATGAGCTGGGATGTCAGCCACCACAATGTCCATTACCACACTTTTTGTTGGAATTTGGGCCAAGTTGACCACCAAATCCTTGATCATCCCTAGGCATTTAACTCTTTTGGAATCAAATGAATAGAGGTCTTTATATGAACATGTGATTTGTAAACCCAGTTGTTCCATGACTGACAAAGGCATAAGATTATGGGAAGCTCCAAAATCTAACATGCAGTTATGTAATAGCAGGTCATGGATCACTAAAGACACATAGAGGGAGGAGTAAAAGGATCTATCTCCTCGACATGTGGGCCAAACACAACCATGGGTATTTCTTCTTGAAGGTTGAGACTATCTGGGATAATTGGTGCTTCTGGAGGGAGCATGAAAGAGGTGACTTGAGATTGATATGCTGGCTGTTTTAACAGTTCAGTCAAGGGGACTGGGATTTTTACTTTCTCAAGCTATTTTTGCAAACTGAAGGCAGGAGGGGACTTTTCTATGACTACCTCTTTTGACTCTTTATTTTCAGCTGGGGGCTTGACTTCTTTTAACACAGATTTGGTACTAGGAGGGCTGACTACTTTTGAGGAAGAAGAAATTTGATCATTAGACTGCAAAGGAGTGTTTAGAGGACCCTTACCTTTGTCTGTGACTTTCTTCATTGTTGACTCCTTTTGAGCAAGTACTTCCTTCTGAGGTGGTTTCTCTTCTTCTTGATCTTGAGTATGAGTTCTCTTCCTGCAAGACGTGAGATCATATTTTCTATTGAAGTGTGCTTGCATAAAATCAACAAACTGTTTACAATAATAATCAGCCTCTGAGTCTTCTATGTCTCTTGCCTTCTCTCCTTCTTGCAATGAGAATCGAGCTGTGTCATCTTCTTGCAAGGGGCATTCTATTTCATCATCACTATTTGAAAAATCGAGATTGGCATCCTCTAGCTCATATGCAGCATCTTCAGTGGAGTCATTTGCTGGACCTTCCAAGTACAATGGGTGTGGTACTTGATCTTGTTGTTCTTTTGATTCCCTAGGCAATATTTGCAGGGGTGGTCTTCTGTACT
Organism: Pinus albicaulis; assembly: GCA_034641835.2. NCBI lineage: Eukaryota > Viridiplantae > Streptophyta > Pinopsida > Pinales > Pinaceae > Pinus > Pinus albicaulis. The sequence goes on along the minus strand of JAXQQM020090871.1, from coordinate 174,764 downwards.
GAGGATTATAACCTCTGTTTGGAGCATTCTGGAAATTCTTGGGGGCTGAATTGTTGGCCTCCAATTCAAGCTTACCCAGCTTACCAGAAAGATTCTTAATCATTTTTCTCATCTCTTCAATTATATCTGAGTCTTTGTCCTGACTGGAAGTAGATACTTCCTCATTGCCCCTTCTCCTAGTATCTTGTTCACATTTTCCCTTAGATTTACCAGTGGCAGAAAAATTTGCCTCCAACTCTAGAGCATCTGTCTGAGCATCATCCAGGGTGACAGACATTCTTTCTCGCAGACAGAAACCGAATTATGAGTCAAAGGCTGCTATGAAAACTACTTTAGCAGCGTTATGATGAGGTTTCATATCAGCAGGAAGACTTGAATACAGTTTATTAAACCTCTTGTTGAACTCTGCCACCCCTTCATCATGTCTTTTTTTGAGCGTATTGAATTCAATAAGGCAATGTCTGTGATCTTTCTTCTCACCCCATTTTCTAAGAAAAGCATTTTCCATTTCGTCCCAGGTGGTTATGGAACGGTTTCCCAATGTCTTAAACCATTTCCTGGCTTCACTATCGAGAGATTGCACAAAAAGTCTTAAGACCACATCTAAATGTTCAACATTAAAGTTCTCTGCAAAAGAGCAGAAAGTCTCAAGATGTTTTTGAGCATCAATCTCATTTTCTCCATTGAATCTAGGCAAGATCTTCAAATAATCCTGTGGCATATCATTTAACACTTGGGGTAATTCCAAGGGAGCATATTTATTCAACAAGAAGGCTGGAACGTTAGCCACTAGAGGGGGTGGAGGTTGCACAACAGTCTGATGAGTAAATGGGGGAAGAGGAGGAGGTGGAAGTGGAGTATGGATAACGATAGGAATGAATTGTACAGAAGCTTGAGGTGTTGATGGAAATAATTCATGGTTAACAGCATCTACTTCGGTAACTTCTTTAACTTCTTCGGCCTCAGGAGTAAGATGAGGATTATCTTTAGCTCTGACACCTCCTCTGGGTGAACTATCTGAGCAGTATTTTGTATCTCCCACAGTGGAGTCGGGATTTTCTAATTTAGCTTATTGAGAAGAGGAGGATGGATAATCCTCTACAGAGAACTCAGGGATTTCAACATGGATTGATTTCCTTTCTTTCCAACTTCTTCTATGTATGATCTTTTCTGGGTCAGACACTGAGGATGTCCTTGACTTAGACGTATCTAACCTCAAATGTGGCTTACGAGGAGCCAGGACTTCAAATATATTTATCAAATAAACAAATGTGGAGTCACCAAGGTGAGGGATTTACAACTCTTCAACCCTCCGTGCTCACCTGATTAGAGAGTGAATATGATTTGTCGAGGCCCAGGGAAACTGATTTTCTTAAATTTGTCCCCGGCAACGGTGCCAGAAAGATGTTGCCGACAGATGTTGTCGCTCCTAGAGACAGCCTAGAGTTGCTATAGACCAGTGCCTAGGACATCTTAGCATAGCAAGGAGGGTATAAAATAATGTGTGAAGTTTTCAGCTTCAGCTCACTTGCTATCTTTTGTTAGGAAGGAAAAGTTGATTCAAATGGAACCAAGACCCTCAGAAAGCTTTACAGAGAAAGTCATCTTGTAGAGACAAGATTAAAATCTCCAATATGAAAGCATCGGACAGTTAAGAGACAATTTACTGTAAAGAGGGCCGATTCAAGTAATATGTCACAAAAATCGAATATCAGAAGGAGTATGCGGTGAAAGTAATATTAAGAAGATACTAGTTAACTTTGGACTGATACCCAGATACACAACAGAACCATATATGGGCTTATCAATTTAAGAATCCATACATGACAATGGTGTTTTAAAAGCACCCTCCCAAAGAAACTAATATAGCAGAAATATGGATGAAATGAATATGGAACATATATCATGCATGAGCCATATTTAAAGCGCTTGACTGATCTAAGCATGGGCATCAACTAGGATGAATCCATACCAAAAATCAATGAGCCACTCGCATTCCAAAACATGATACAGGAAAAATGGATGCAATGAAATATTGTATTAAACACATAATAGAAGGTTACATACTGTGAAATACCAAAGACCAGAATCCTCTAAAACAGATAGAACTCCTTCTCATTGAGACCCTATGGGCACTGAGTCTTCATACAGAAGTTTTTACAAAATGTATACAAAACCCTTTCACTGCATAATTTTTTGATAAAATCTGGAACCCTTACAATGTCTTTCTTCTCAGTTTTTATAGAAGAAGAAGAAGAAACACTCATAAAAGAAGTAGGTGAAAACATTTAATTGTCTCATTAAAACAAAATGGTGAAAAAGTGCCCGCCCATACTGTTTGGCGGCTTTGCTATGCTATAGGTACTCCATAGCCTGCTTTCTGGAGTAAATGTTGTGGGTGAAAGTCTCTTCAGGAGCATGGTATAGGGATGGAATCATATAAACAATCTATCCTTTCCTGAGAGAAAATCCTGCTGAAATGAAACCTGGAGAGTATTGTCTTCTACGAATTGTACCTTCTGCCTTCTAAATCCTGAATTAAGATTTAAAATCTTCAATGCTGAACACTAAATTCCTTGATCTTCCACTGATATTCCTTGCTGCAACATTAATGTCTCCAAGTGTAAAATCTGCCTCTTGAATGACTTTGGAGGGCTTGACATATTTCAATCCTGCTTCTTTAATGGTGGTCGTGTCGTAACAACTTCCCAAGCTTTGCTTCATAAATTCTGCCTCTGATAAATTGTCCTTTGGTGCGGCTTCAGTTTTTGTAGTGGAGGCTGTAAATTATGATAACTCTCCGTCGCTATAAACCTACAAAACCCACAAACTTGTTAAGAAAACCGGACAAAGGGATGGTGGAGGTGGCGAGATTAATGGAGATGATCGAGCAAACTGGCGAAGTGGTGAAACGATGCAGGGTGGCGGTGAAAACACAGTGACACGATGAAGGATGGACTGGTGATAGCTTCCAACGTAAAACATTAAAATATGGTATATGGGTGGAATATATGAATGGTGGAGGAGAAATGCGGTCGACACATGGTACGATGTCGGGGATGTACGAAAGACTAGTGAAAGGATGACGTGGTGGAAGACCGGGTCAACAGCGAGGCATGAAATGCTTTGGATCGTCCGATTTTAAAACGAGATCGACGGTTTAGAATGCGGGCTCGGGGCACTGTACGTTTAGATTAATACCCATGCAACTTAGGAGAGCGACGACCGTTAGATGAAGCGCTCCAGATCTGACGGATGACATGAATTTCGTTGCATAACTTTGACCGAACAATAACGTGCGAAGAACGGTGGTTTTGGAGACGTATGCTGGGACGCGTGGTGGGCAACGTATGGAATCGCTGGCCCAACGAGGAATACCACCCTCCGCCGAAAGGCGGTGCGAAAGATACCAGGTAGTTTTTGAACAGTTGACGTGGGGCGAGGACCACAAGGCAGGAGAGATGCTGTACATTGATCTACGGTTCAATCGGACGGCCCATAATGCGCCTCGTATGCATTTTGTAAGCGCCTTTCGGCCTGACGCGTGGTTACAGCTTTTGGTCGTGCGTAGTAAGAAAACAGAGGGGCCGGGACTGAAAGGGCTAAACCTTAATAATTTCAGGCGCAGGCTTTCAAACTTGCACAATGTATTCAATTTTGGGGTGAAGGAAGGTAACGATAGGCATTAAAATGGATTCACAAGGTTGAGAGAAAGGATCTGGGGTGTTCAAGTATATTGCCCATGAAAATTAAATAGGGAGCTGATTATGATCAACATAACTCACTGTGCACTGCTCACAGTGTTCTTTAAAAAAAAAACGTTCACGGTGATGGAGAAATCATTTCTGAGTTATTGATGTTTTGTAAAGATTATACATTGGGGTTTGATTGTAATAACTAATGATTGAAAATTGGTTTCTTTTGACATCACTGAAGTTCAAACCTTGATTTCGGAACAAAATAACTCTCTACAATTGCAATTTAATTCGCAAAGATTTGGTTATTACTACAAATCGATTTTGAAAGATATGAATGTATTGCAAACTGATTTTAAATGTAATATTTCAAACTGGAAATTTATTGCAAATTGACAATTGGAATTATGACTTCACCTCAAATCAACAATTGATGATACGACTGAAGATTTCTACCGCTTGCAAACTGATTTTGGGGTTTGAGAAGTAACTTACCTGGAGTTAACACTCGCATGATTTGTGATCTTTAGAGATTTCAATTTTAACACTCCGACTTCAACCTTTAGAGTTTAAATAGCCTCATAATCGTTTTTATGCCTAAAAATCTGGATTACATGCAAAATACTTGGATTCTAGTGAGGATTTGTTTATATGTGTTCCTTTCCTACCTGGACCATGTAATTCTCCTTTTTTTGCGTTATTCAGCCAGAGACACTCTGCCTTTTTCTCATGCTATCTCTACAGGCTTCTTTCCTTCTTCTTCTTACAATCCTCTGCACATCAAACAGGGTTTCGCAAGTGTAGTCTGAACTAATGGCTATGATGATTCAGTGTTGCGTTTTGAGTGAGCTAATGGTTGCAATGTGTAGATAGTGCTGCGTTGGTCCTGTATATTCCCACTTGTTTCTTCTCATTTCAATTCACTATTTACATTTCCCATGGCACGACCTTCAGAAATTTACAATGATTTTCTTGTTTGGATGGAACTCTAGTTTGAATACCAAGAACTTTGCCTATTTTTTCACCATTTTTTTTTGCATTACCCACTTCTATTATGTTCATGTCTTCACTCATTTCTTTGTATGCCCACTATTGTTTTGTATTTGCAATTGTACATTTGTCTTTTCATTCATCACTGTTTGCATATTGTATACTTCATTTCATATATTTTGCCTTATGTTTGTCATTTTATGTGCTCATCATTAATTTGTTTTTGAAATGACCATATGCATAGGTCATTTAAAAATCATTTTTTTTTCTTATAATGACACATGGGTATATGAAATTTTTTAATGTAGGGGTATATGGAATGAATATATGAAATTGAATATGGAAGGGTAATGGATATGGTAGGATAATGAGTATAGGTATGGTAGGGTAATGAGTAAAATGAGTGTAGGTATTGTAGGATAATGGATATAAATCAAGGTAGGATGTAATAGAATGCATACTCAAGTTAAATTAGTTTTAACAACTCTAGAATTTTTTTCAAAATCTAAGGTTTTAAGAACATTTTTTTTTTACTTACTGTACTTTCCCTTTTGCAACATAGCTTGATGTTCATACTAATTTGATGATGAGTTTTGCTAGTTCATCCAAATTTGACTCATGATGATGGTTCTTCAAAGATGCATTCAGATGGAATATAGACAATTGTAACTGCTGACTTGAACCTTTTGATATTATGTTATTTCATGTTCTTCTTGGCATCTGTTGTTGCTTCAGGTTCCTTCAAATGAATGTTGATGTTGTTCAGGTCCCTTTTGCAATCTTTAAATGATGTTTCATTCAGATCCCTTCTGACATATTATTCAGGTCCCTTCTGCAATGATGATGTCTCAGGTCCCTTCTGCAATACAATTGCTCAAACTATTTGCATAATTTCATTATGAACTTCCCTCTTGCTTATGGTAAGACTTGTCCTCAAGTCTTGAAATTATTGGAGGATTATTTCTACAAAATCAAACTGAAGTAAAAGTAAACAAAATAGAGAATTCATATTGGCCAAACAAGTTGGTTTTCCGATATGAATTCAAGCTTGTATTGTGCCAGTTTCCTGGATTTTCACTATTGGGTATGTGTTATATCTTTTCCATGACTAGCCCCACGCGTTGTACGTTGCACCGGGGTGCGTTGCCTCAAGAAATTTTTTGGTTTGTGGACCCACTCATAGGTAGAGCCACCCATGCTTTGTGCATGAGTTTGCACATGGTTTTGGGGTACGATGGTTTTCGGCCCCTGGTATATTGTAGATCCAGGGTTAATGGATTGGGGTTTATGTATGCTTTGGCATGTATCTATATATATATGTGTGTGTGTGTGTGTGTGTGTGTGTGTGTGTGTGTGTGTTGTAACACTAAAAGGAAGATAATGAAAAATCAAGCTCGTCGTCCCAATTTGGGATCCAGGGGAAAATCTCTGTGTTTATCTGTTTTATGTTTTATGCTCTCACTATTGTTTATTTTCTGTTATAAGATTCGTATGTAGATAATTTTTTCAGTGGTTAAAACCTACATTTGGTATCGTAGCCGTTGGTTTCAAGGGGACGCCTTTGTCATTGAGGGGTTTTCTGCCCGAGGTAGACCCCCGTTCAAAGGGGAGATCCGCGGATCGATTCTTGCGGTGAAAGAAGATGGCGAGCAACGGAAAGATAGAGATCGAGAAATTTAATGGTCAGAGTTTTGAGTTGTGGAAGCTCAAGATGGAGGATCTGTTGGTGGATAAAGATCAGTGGATCGCGGTAGATCCAGGTACTAAACCAACGACAATGTCAGATGAAGACTGGAAGAAACTGGATCAGAAGGCTAAGAGCATAATACGGTTGTGTGTCTCAGATTCAGTATTGTTGAATGTATCTGGGGAAGCTACGGTGAAGACCTTGTGGGAAAAGCTAGGGACTTTGTACCAATCTAAGTCTCTGGTGAATAAGTTGTTCCTGCGGAAAAAGCTGTATAACCTGAGGATGAAGGATGGAGATTCGGTGACAGAGCATCTGAACGCCTTCAATACTGTGGTAAGTCACCGTCATCCGTTGATATTAGAATCCTCGATGAAGATAAGTGCATCGGCGCTTTGTTGTGTTATCTACCGTACTTGTGGGACAACACCGGGTTATTGCATCATTAGGTAGCAATACAACTACCTTGAATTTTGATGACATTGTCTCAGCCTTGTTGTCGGAGGAAATGAGATGGATAAATATGGAGGGTTAGAATGGAGATGCCTTATCTGTATGAGGAAGGTCCTAGAACAGAAACAAGAATAAGGTTTCTAGTGGGAGATCTAAATCTCCTGGAAAGTTTGTAAAGGTGTGCTAGAAATGTGGAAAGGAAGGGCACTACAAAAAGGACTGCAGATCTAAAGCTCCCGAGAAAGGAAAGGGATCCGATGATGCTCCTTCTGTAGAGGCAATAACCACCTCGGATGAAGGTGGGGATGTGTATTTGGCTTCTTCTTCAAATACGCATGTAGATCATGAGTCATGGTTGATTGACTCAGGTGCATCCTTTCACTTCACTCCCCATCGGGAGTGGTTCTGCGAGTATGAGAAATATGATGGTGGTGATGTCTTCCTAGGGGATGATAGGAAGGTCAGAATTGTCGGAAGTGGAAAACTCAAGCTGAAGCTACAAGGTGGAAGGATTAGAACACTTCCTGGTGATGGATGATGCAGGTGTAAAAACAGTGTTCGAGAAAGATGCCTGCAAGATGGTTCGGGGAGCACTGTCATTAATGCGGGGAGTTCGGATTGGAACTCTGTACAAGCTACAAGGTAGCACTATTATTGATGGGTGTAACAATTCTGTGGTTCCTGAAAGTGGAGTGGAAAGCCTAGCTGTCTCTGGAGAAAAGACCATGCTATGGCATCAAAGGCTTGGACATATTGGAGAGAAGGGCCTTCGGATATTGCATAGACATGGTATGGTAGAACGTATGTCTAATTGCTCTCTGGATTTCGATTTCTGTGAACATTGTGTATATGGGAAGCAGAATCGGGTGAATTTTCCTTCTGGAGCTAAGAGGGTGAACAAGATATTAAAACTTGTGCACAGTGATGTGTTTGGACTTGTGTCAGTTCCATAACCGGGAAAGTCTGTGTACTATGTTTCATTCATATATGACTTCTCAAGGAATACATGAATATATTTCTTGAGGAAGAAATCTGAAGTCTTTGGCAGATTTAAAGAATTTAAGGCTCTGGTCGAAAACAAGACAGAGAAGAAGATAAAGGCGTTGAGGACAGATAATGGTGGGGAGTTCTGCCAGAAGGAATTTGAAGAGTTCTGTAAGAAGTGTGGTATAGCACGAAAGAAGACTACTCCATACACACCTCAGCAAAACAGAGTTGCAGAAAGAATGATCAGAACGCTGATGGAAAAGGCAAGAAGCATGCTCAGTGGTATCGGGTTAGGACAAGAATTCTGGGCAGAGGCAGTAGAGACTACATGTTACTTAGTTAACAGATCACCTTCATCAGCGTTGGAGGATAAGACTCCACATGAGGTATGGACTGGTAAGAAACCCTCTCTTTCACATCTAAGGGTATTTGGATGTGATGCATATGTACCTGTTCCAAAGGAGAAAAGGACCAAGTTGGATAATAAATCTGAAAGGTGCATCTTTATTGGGTATAAGGATGGTTTAAAGGGTTACAAGCTTTGGAACCCATAAACAAGGAAGGTTGTGTACAACCGAGATGTGGTGTTTAGAGAGGTGAAAGATGTTTTTACACATGAAGTCCTACCAAAGGAACCTGAGAAGATAGAGTTTGAGCTAAAGGAGTATGAATCAGACTCTACAATAGAAGAAGATTCAGAAGAGGAAGAGCCACAAACCCCAGCTCGGGAAAGAAGACAACCAGAAAGGTATATTCCATCTGCTTTCTGTTCAAATTTTTCCTTAATTATAACTGATGATGATCCTAGAACTGTCAAGGAGGCAATAGATTCAGAGGATGGAAAACTCTGGAAAGAGGCCATGGTTGATGAAATGGCATCCTTGCACAAGAATGAGGCATGGGATCTGGTGGAGTTACCGGCTGGAAGGAAGCCCACCGGGAGCAAATGGGTGTTTAAAAAGAAGATGAATATAGAAGGAAAGGTGGAGAAATACAAAGCTCGGTTGGTAGCAAAAGGTTATTCCCAAGTGCCGGGAATTGATTTTGGTTATATTTTTTCCCCTGTTGCCAAGGTTACTTCTATTAGATTACTTTTATCTGTTGTTGCTGCATTTGGTTTTGAGATAGAATAGATGGATGTGAAGACAAAATTTCTTCACGGGGATCTAGAAGAGGAGATCTACATGAAGCAACCTGAAGGCTTTATGGTGAAGGGTAAGAAAGAACTGGTATGCAGGTTGAAGAAGTCTCTGTATGGGTTAAAACAGTCACTAAGGATGTGGTATCAGAAATTTGATACCTATATACGGGGACTTGGCTTCACCAGAAGCAAGGAGGATCACTGTGTTTATTTTAAATTAATTGGTGACCGTGTTATTTATTTGGTCTTGTATGTGGATGATATGTTGTTGATTGGAAATTTTAAAGAAATTATCCAAGATTTGAAGACCCAACTTTGACATGAAGGATATTGGTGCTGCAAACTATATTTTGGGCATGGAAATTAAGAGAGATCGGGCAAAGAGGAAGCTCTGGTTAAACCAGAGGAAGTATGTCGAGACTATATTGCAGAGGTTCAATATGCAGGATAGTAAAACGGTGAAAGTTCCTATTCCTGTAGGTATAAAGCTATGTGCTGAACAGTGTCCCAAGACACAAGAAGAAGAGGAGGATATGTCCCTTGTTCCATATGCAAGTGCAGTGGGTAGCCTGATGTATGCAATGGTCTGTACTAGACCAGACATTGCACATGCAGTGGGAGTATTGAGCAGGTTTATGTCAAACCCAGGAAAGGAGCATTGGACAGCAGTGAAGCGGGTTTTCAGATATTTACATGGCACTAGTGATTATGGCTTGTGCTACCAAGGAAGACCAGGATTGGAAAGAATGTTGGAAATTCGTGGTTTTGTTGATGCAGACTGGGCTGGAGATCTGGACCAAAGAAGATCTACAAGTGGGTATGTGTTTAGCGTATTTGGAGGTGCAGTCAGTTGAATGAGTAAAAGACAGTCTGTAGTGGCGCTTTCAACTACAAAGGCAGAATACATAGTAGCCACTCATGCAAGCAAGGAAGCAGTTTGGTTGCAGAGATTGTGTTCAAGTATGGGGTTGGTACAACAAGCTATAAGGATAGACTGTGATAGCCAAAGTGCAATTTTCTTGGCTAAGAACCCTGCTTATCATTCAAAGACAAAGCACATTGATGTTCAATGTCACTTTGTTAGAGATATGGTTGAAGCTAAAATGGTGTTGCTGGTAAAGGTGGACACTTTGAAGAATGTTGCAGATGCATTGACAAAGTCTGTGAGCACTCAGAAGTTCTCTTGGTGTAGAGAAACAATGGGTGTTGAAGAATTGGCCCAATGACTAAGCTCTCTTGTGGCCCCTAGTGGAAAGAAAACAACAAGTGGGATAATGTTGGGTATGTGTTATATTCTTTCCACGACTAGCCCCACGTGCTGTACGTTGCGCCGGGTGCAGCAGGGGGGTCACAGGGGGGGCAGCAGTGCCCTGGAATTTTTTTTTTTGATATGCGGTCGCACTCATAGGCAGACCCACCCATGTTTTGTGCATGAGTTTGCACATGGTTTTGGGGTACGATGGTTTTTGGCCCCTGGTATTTTGTATATCCGGTCAAGGGAACTACGGTTATGTTCTAATCCAGGGTTAATGGATTGGGGTTTATGTATGCTTCGGCATGTATATATATGTGTGTGTTGTAACACTAAAAGGAAGATAATGAAAAATCAAGCTGGTCGTCCCAATTTGGGATCCAGGGGAAAATCTCTGTGTTTATTTGTTTTATGATTTATGCTCTCCCTATTGTTTATTTTCTGTTATAAGATTCATATGTAGATAATTTCTATTCAGGGTTAAAACCTACATTCACAACCAAACTCTTTTTTTTTTTTTAATCTTTTTCTATTCTTTTTTCTTTTTTTCTAGATGGAGGTGGGTATAATGGAGTCAGAAAATATGGAATGATTATGAAAGTAAGATAGGTTGAAGTCACCATCTAAGAGTAGATGGATAGATAGATAGAAAGTAGTTCTGGACTTCAACATGCATGATTGCGGAACTTAACATACAATATGGTAGATGAATGACATCATGAACAATATGGCTTATGAAAGGCTTCTTTGACAATGGATGTGGATTTTCATGGTAAAAATTGACTTCTTCTTCTTTTTATTAGCTTCATGTATTTTTCCTCGATCTTGATTTGTGAGACGGTAAGAAGATTTTGGGGCGGAGATGGTAAGGAGATTTTGTGGGGGTGTCTGTAATTATTTTTGCGAAAGATGAGAGGGTGGTTGAGAACATAAATGTGCCGTCATGGCAAGATTTTAATAATGAAATTTAAGCGGAGTTTTCCTAAAATATTTAAGCATCACATTAATTCAAATAAAGTGAGAAAAACTATTAGGTTAATACAATGGAGCTAAGTTAAGCTAGGTGATTTATGATCTTTGATTGGATGAAATTTTATTTTTTTACTAATAAAAAATGAAATTTATTTAGAAATCTTTTTTAATTTTTATTTGAAATTATAATAATGAATCAATTTAATATTAAGATTTTCAAATAATTATTATCTTAAAAAAAATAAAATTTACCATTTCAATAGAGAGTTAGAATTATAAGATAGACAAAAGTTTGAGGAGAATGGTGTATTATCTAAATTGTAAAGGTATTTATCATTTCAATCCAAAGTTATAAGATTGACAAAAGTTAATGGTGTATTATGTAAGATCACAAAGGTATCATCAAAATGATATATTATCTCACATTTTTTAACTAATTTCAAGCATAAGCAATTAAGGTTTTAAGAGGTTAAATAAATTACTCATCAACTTTGGTTTCAATATAAAGATATGTGGGTGCAATCAATCATCTACCAATTTACTCGTGTTGTTTCGAGATAGAGATATATCCTTCCATTATAATATAGAAAATAAAAATATCTAAAAATCTCATAAATCTCATAAAAGTGTTTATATTAATTGTAATAATTATTAAATTAACTTAATGGATAAAATTAAATAAATAATAATAATTGATATAAATCATATCATAATTAATTATTATGTATGCAATTTGAAATAAAAATTACTAATATATAGTTTTAACATATAAATAATTAAAATTAAATAATTTTAATTTATTGTTTAACTTTATTATTTCAATATAATTTTTTTCTATTAATAATAACTAGCTTATAATTTTTTTTATAATTAAAAAAATTAAAATATTTATAAATAAATATTTAAATAAATTAAATTATATAAAAAAATATTTAAATAAAATTAATAAGCTTTTCAATTTAATTATTTTTAATTTATTATTATGAATATCGCCCTCCCCCTACATCCCACCCAAACTTTCCAAGTTCCCCTTCCATCTCGACTTGCTAACCGACCCTTTCCAAACCCTTCAACTCCTTCAAATCTTGCCTACCCTTTACATATGTCGCCCCATGTTCCTCCCTTTCCACCTCCCCAACAATTTCTCCCGATCCTTATCCAACATGCACATCATCACTTTCATGAAAGGATAGATGCACTTTGTCCCATCCAAGTTTGTTCAATTTGTCATGAAGCTTACCCATCCATGAAAACAAAAACAAGTCATGGAATCATTTATTGTACTCGTTGTGCTACCAAACGAACAACCCATCGTTTCTCCTCTTCAAACAACATGGACCCAAGTATCCAACCGCATTTCCTATCCTGCTTGACTCAATTTGAAGAGATGCTCATTGCTCGTATCAATCCTATTCTTCAAGTCACCCATGCACGTGGTGGCCAATTGAAATATTCCGACCATACTATTAGCTTTCCTCAAGATATCACAAACATTGTCACCTCTCTTCCTCGCATGTTGTCAGAACTAGACATCCTTGTTGTAAACAAAACTACTTATGACGAAAAAAACTATGCATTTGTTAGTAGATCACATGTCCATGCAGCTTTGCAATTCAAACTACAAAACGACCCATACTACAAAGATGTCCATATTAACCAACTTTCCCTCTCTGCTTTTCCTGTTTCACCTACCAACATTTCCAACATGCTACGCCATATCAACACAACTTCCATCCCACTCCATGAAGCCATTCTAGAAATTCCTAATTGTGAACTTCCCCACCCATGCCCGTCTGAACTCCACCCATCCTCCTTTGTTTCAACTCTACCAAAATCTCATTCTGAACTTGATGAAATACTTGCATACATAGATTCCTCCAATTCCACACCAACCCATTCACTTCCATGGCCGATCATTGGCCTCTCCCCAATCAATGAATACAACACGGAGGGCCTCTTCTCCATGGCCTTCCCCACCCTATTCCCCACAGGATCTGCCATGATTAACCAACCAAGAATTGCAAAAGTGGATATGCAAGAATACGATTTGCATCTAATGCGCTACAATGACAACCATTTTACACAGCATCCTCGCTTTCGTAATTACTTGTAAAACCTTATCATGCACCATCGCAACCAAGCAACAGCCTCTGTCTTCCTTAAAAGGGACCTTTCAAACACCCTTCCAGCAACAGTCACTGACCTTTGCCACCATCTCCAACAAACCCCACCTAGCACCATTCCAGACCAAATTATGCGCTTCGGGTCATCCTTGCGTGGAAGCCATTCTTTCTGGACCAAGGCTAGAGGGGAGCTTACGAACATGATCATACAAATGGGTACCCCTACCCTATTCTTCACACTAACTGCAGCTGATACGAAATGGCCTGACTTACATAATTTGATGCCTTCCAACCCTCCGTCCAATTCAAATGAGCACACTCGATGGAGAATCCAAAACCTTGTTAGAAACCCACATCGTGCATCTCAATATATCCATTGCAGATTCACAATATTCCTAGAAGAGGTCCTACTTAAAGCATTCCTTGTAAAGGATTACTGGTGCAGGTATGCATACTATTCCTTCCTTGTCTTCTCTTTCATTACTTTCATTTCCACACATCCAATTTTAACTATGTCCCCTTCCTTTATAAGGTATGAATGGCAACATCGCGGCTTTGCACATATCCATGGCTTTCTGTGGCTTCCAAATTCACTTGCTATGGACAATCTCGATTGGACGAACCCCACAGTTGTCCATGCAGCTAAAGAATTTTTCGATCAGTACTGCACTGCAATGAACCCTCGCCCGCTTCACAGTCGAGCTATTGGAATAAATCATTCATCTCTACAAGACCCATGCCTCCTTAGCACACTTGAAATCTTTACATCCAATCAGTTACAAGACTATGAAAAAGTCCTAAATTCTGTTCAAAGACACACAAATTTCCACTCTTCTACATGTTTACGCAAAAGAAATAATGCTACAACTTGCCACTATGGAGCCCCATGGGAGGTTCGCAACACCTCATCTCTTCACATTGATGGTACTGGCAAAAAAAAAAAAATACTCCCCTGCTAGAAATGATCACAAACTCAATGTGCACAATGCTCACCTGCTTGCAATATGGAGGGCCAACATTGATTTCCAACCAATTCTCTCACGCCATGCTGTGTTGAACTACATTTCAAATTATGCAGCAAAATCAGAGGCAAAGTCTGAAAGCTACTACCAAATGCTCTCACGCCTCTCACAGTGCTCCGCCCACGATGCTCCTACTATCACTGTCGTCCGCAAAGTCCTCACTGAAATGGTTGCTGATCGAGACATTGGTGCTCAAGAAACATGCCACATGCTACAAAACTCCTACTAACAAAGTGTAGTCGCTCTTTTGTCTCCCTCAATGTAAAAAAACAAGTCTTCTGATCAGTATCCAATGAAATAGATGGTCATCTTCCATCAACACCCTTCATCGCCTCCTACATGCAAAGACCACTTGCACTTGAAGGTTTGTCTCTTATTGAGGTTGCACACTCCTGGTCCTTCTCTGCCTGTCGAAAAACATCACCATGGAAGCAAATCTTCCCTCCCATGGTTGTCCACGTTCTTCCTCGTTACACCTCCATTCCAATGAAAGAATCACCATCCTATGTAGACTTTTGCTGGAGCGAACTCCTTCTATACTTCCCTTTCCGTAGCCTCCCTAACAATATTGGCATATCCGACGCAGCGACTGTTGCACACTAGGAACAAACTAGACACACATATCAATCTTGGCATGTTCACCACACACCATCCACCCTGGACCTTTCCGACTGTAACTGTTCATCCCCAGATGACCCTCCCCATGCCCCCATGCTTGACATGCATGAATGGAAATTTCTCTCTCAACTGCACCCATGTAACAACCTCGCCCTCGATGAACTTGAAATTCTTGGCCATTGTGAGTTTGACACAAACCATAATTGGGGCCACTCTACAATCCCTCCACACTTACAAGAAACAGCCATTTGCTTCATCAACTTCAACTGCTCCTCCACAAGATCCCACCAACTCCCAACTCCATGCACACATTCCCTTTCCTCCTTGTCCCCAAGCCAAACCATTGCATTCAATATCATTTTCTCCCACTTCCACAACAACCTCGCTAAAAAAAACCTAAAAATGATAATCCAAGGCACTGCTGGTACCGGCAAGTCGTTCCTAATTGAGTGCTTAAAAAATGCATTCCTTGAAAACTCCAGCATTGGAAAATACCCCCTCCTTCTACTTGCTCCTACTGGTGTTGCAGCATTCCACATTAATTCTTTGACAATCCACTTTTCTCTTCGCATCCCTATATCCTCTATGGAACCTTTAGAGGGTCACTCCCTCCTTAACTTTAAAGAACAACTTCAACATATCAATTACATTCTAATTGATGAAATGAGCTTCATTGGTCCTAAATTTCTTTCTCAAATTGATGATCGCTTGCGTGAGGCATTCCCATCAAATAGAAACAAACCATTTGGTGGACGCTCTATAATCCTTGTGGGTGACCTTGGCCAGCTACCACCTGTCAAAGACACACCAATGTATGTAGGAACTTCTCGTGGCACTACACTATGGAAAAGCTTCAATATTGTGGTTACGCTTTCAACAGTATTTCGACAACAAGGAACAAGCCCTGCACAAATTTCCTTTCGCGAACTCCTCTCCAACCTTCGCAATGCAACCCCCACTATTACTGATTAGAATCTTCTTATGACATGTTCAAAAACAAATCTTCCTGAAGCCAAAGTCCAGTCATTCTCCAATTCAATGCATCTTTATGCAACAAATGAGGCTGTTGACCTGCACAACAAATCAATGTTAAAAATATTAAACCAGCCAGCTGCACATTGCTATGCTGCCGACAAGAGGCAAGTCGAAACTAGCGAACCAAAATATGATCAATTAGCTTCGAAAATACTCTTCTGCATTGAGCAACGTGTTATTCTCACAAGCAACTTGTGGGTTGGCGTTGGCCTTGTGAACGGTTCACTCGGAACCGTCCGCGCAATCGTATATGCACCAGGTTGTGCACCACCAGAACTACCGTCATTTGTTGTAGTTGACTTTCTTCACTACAAGGGTCCACCATGGGATCCTTCAAATCCTAAATTTGTGCCAATCCCCCCCATAAAAAGGGGTTCACGAACAAAAATGCCTCTCTGCATGGCATGGGCCTTAACAATCCATAAAGCGCAACGCATGACACTAGATAAGGCAACAATCAACATCAACAACATTGACCGGCAAGGCCTCACTTTCACAGCTATTTCAAGAGTTCGCTCGTTGACTGATCTTTGCATCTCCCCTGCCTTCTCCTTCTCACGCTATTCACGAATGCAGGAGAACCATTTTGTCATGCGCAGGAAACAAGAGGAGATGTACCTTGCCTCCAAATCTATTACTCACACTCCTTGAACACCTCCTACTATTGGTACCTTCCCTTTCCTTGCATTCCACTTTTACTTCTTCCATCTTCTGTCTCATCATAATACCTTGCAACTTTCCTGCTTAATTTACGTTTACACTTTCCAATGTAATTTCACTTCATATTGGTTCCTACTATTTCTTTCTTATTGTGCTTTGCATTATTAGTGTTTACTTTTTACATGTTAACTTACATGCTTTTCCTTTCCTTGCAGCAAATATGGATCGTAGCTATATTTCAGAGCTCAAAAAATTCTACCAAGAAATCATTGAACAGGAGACTGCACTCCTCAATATACAACAACGCTTCTTAGTTCCACCTACTCTACCACTATACCGTTTGCGCCCAACATTGCAACTACTCCAAAGGATAAAAAAATTCATGCATCTCCTCATTCATGTACATGAAAGAGATGCACACAGGCATCTCTGAGCACACTATCTTAGTCACATCCCAACCTTGGACGTCATAGTCGCATCCCAACCTTGGACGTCAAATGGTGTTGTCGTTGTCGGGCAAGCCCTTGTCTTTACGACTAGGACTACCCCCTACTTGCAACCGATCACCTTGCATGAAGAATCAACTATTATGCTATCACTTGTTCCTTTTTTTTCTTCCAAATGGCTCTTCTTCTTTATCGAATAATATCATTCTTACTCTTTCTGCTTGTAGCATAATGTAACACTAGCTACTACTACAAGTTTAAATGATATGTACAGCCTTACTAACGTTACATATCTTCAATACAAGTCAATGATGCACACTAAACAAGAGATTCATGGTGGATTATAAAACGTTTCACAAGCAACCTGATGCCCGGGCTACCTGCTTACCCACATTTTCTTTCACAAGCTATGCATCCCAAAAAAATTTCCAACTAACTCAGATCCATGTCCCAATCAATCTCAACTCGCAAATTAAATAAAATCTATCTGAAAGCTTTAATATCTCAAATCTGAGATTTGAGATATTAAATTAACACTCTTCCTCTATCAATGTGCATATAGAAATGCATCTTCTCTTTATCATTCAAATCAATGCCCATATTGACACTTTCAAAACATTAGCTTGCGGAAGCTTCTCTCAAATTCATTAACCATAATTTATAAGCCCAAACAACCAAATACACAAGCAGAGCTTTACTTTTTCTACCAATGGTCAAAATCAAACTCTCTCTTACCTTTATTCGAATTCATATCCGAATATTACACTTAAAACCAGAATATAAGTTTCACCCACAAGTCTTCACATATCCTCCTACTCTATGGTTTTAGACCCATCACATAATGACGATATCACACCGGTTCTGGGGATATAATTGTATTCATGCATTCAACCCTTACCAATCTTGATTTTGAATTAAACAACCACGCATCTATGCATGAACCTTCGGCTATGACAGTTAGTCTAATTCCGACTTTTATTAAACCCAAGGGCCAATATATATTACATTTCAACTTCCACCATATATGTTTACTCTCACAGTTTCATAAACCCAACTAACAAAAGGGTTAATACGGGCCCCACTGGTTATCAATCATAAACAACCCCTCGCGTTTATTTTGTAATACAATTGGACTCAAACCACATTACATGCGATTTCGATCCCACACCTTTATAAACTCTTCGCATTCAAGGTTCGACTTTGGTTTATTAACCAACCATCAGCATATTATAACACGAAAGCTTGGACTTGGTAATTGTAATGCCGATGCATATTTCTTTTATGCATCCCGACATAAATAAACATTATATGAAATCTCCACACAAAACACCAATGCCAACATAAAACAACGATTGGACCCACAACATATTACTTTGCATTAAATGTCGAATGGATTTGATGGCTCATGTTCCATCGCGCTCCAAACCTCGACCAAACACCCATCCGACGGATATCACGTTACGAAAATGCACGGGACTTAATTGCCCAAAATCACGCAATGTAAATGGTGTTAAAATACCACTCATCGACACGCGTCAATCAGTTTGTGATATCGCGTTTTTTTTTCCCAAATCCACTTACCACGCAAATGACTACGCGATACTGCCGGTTTAGCTTGTCAAAACCGCCTTCTCGTTCGCTCGCTCTGGTTCCACTTATCCCTCTAGGTTCCGCTTTCCTCCACACTATTATATTACATTCGCTTGTTCCAGAGCTTCTTTCACATCACCTTTGCTTTCGACTTCAATCCCGACCTCAGATAATTAGGCTGCTGAGATGGCTGTAGAATGGTTTTTGTTCCATTGTTAAGGCGGTGGTTTGACTTCAAGGTTTGGTAGAATTTAAAACCCTCGACCCTTGGCTTCTATCGTAAATCTGCGCACTTACTTTATTAACACAGGTCGCTCCACAGTTAGGTTTTCAACAGGGTTTCAATACACAATTTATAACCAGAGGTTAACTGACTGCGCCCTTCATCAGGGGTCATAACATTATTGATTTCACAATTCCCTTTCGTGTTTTCAAACAAATATCAAAGTATTATATGGACAACCTTTCTATTGCTTCTCATAATGAATCAACACATTTAGATTAACTCTTAACACGGGGTTTGGTCACACATTCCCCACACGCTCTCTTAAACATTCCTCAAGCATAAAATTCATATATTAAGTCCTTAACACATGGTTTTATCACGTACTAATTACACAATTTCTTATTAAGCCTCAAGGCCTATTCACGCAGGATTAAGTTCCAACGATACACATCAGATTCAGGAATAAACTCTTATATATACATGAACAGAACTACTTACATTCATATTTGACCTGGGCTTTAGTAGATGGCCTTTCTAACAAATTGCGCTCGAGGCTTTTCAAGAACACTCTCCAGGAGCCTAATGCCCCTGCATCACAAACCTAAATTGTTTAATTTCAAATAGTTTTCTTCTAATTTAAATTAGATTTCATGCAAATTAACTTTACATTTTTCGTTCATATTTTATTTATAATTCTACTAATTAGAGTGTTTGTACATGTTATTTGAGTAAATTACATACCCTCTTTTTTTTTATTAAACAAAATGATTATTAAATTTGTTGGTTTGAAAAGTTGATCTTTATTTATAGAAAGTATTTTTTTTTTATACAACATTTAGATTTGTATTAAGACATCATGATTTAAGAGAGAAACCACAAAGTTATAAAATTAAAGTCATGGAGATGAAATTACCTAGCTTGATTCTTCCTTGAAGTTGAGCAAACAACATCAAACATAATATAAAAAAAACAATCTTACAATGAATGCCTATAAACTCAATGTATATCCTTCAAAGTAGCACAAATATTTATTTTTCATAGTTTGAAATCTAACAATCCATTTAATCAATCAATGACACATTTTACCCCTCATATAGCACAAAATGATTCACTTCTCCTCCTTCCAGCATTCCCTTGCACCCCCGGTGCAATTGCTAGTAATTACTGTTCTCTTTGCTGGGTTTGGCTAGGAAAAGATTCGTCTTTCCTTCAAATTAGAGTTTGACACGTACACTGCTTGTTTAAATGCATTCAATGACACGCACACTACCCCCACACTGCTGCACACTGCAATTAGAATTTGACACGTACACTGCTCACTCAAATGCATTCAATGACACCCACACTGCCGCACACTGCTCGCTCAAATGCGTTCAATGACACGTACACTGCCGCACATTGCTCGCTCAAATGCATTCAATGACACCCACACTGCTGCACAATGCTCACTCAAATGCATTCAATGACACATACACTGCTGCACATTGCTCGCTCAAATGCATTCAATTTCTTCACCAGCTAAAACGATGGTTAGTTGTTCTCTGCAGGCAGCCTCATTGCACCCAACAGTAACGTCTTCAAGAATGCAACGAATAAATAATAAGTTATTGGTTATTAAATGCCCCTTTAGAGTCTCTATTAGACCTCCATGTCATGGACCTGAAGTTGTCTACCAAGCCCGTGAAATAGCCCAGACGGCAGAAAATTGTAAGAATCCGGTCAACTAAAACTCGAAAAATCAGGTGCTTGGAGTGTTTAGAATCTGTTTTTGATGATGGAAATGGATTCAACACTATCAAAAACCCTTAGGGCAGTTAAAATATTAAATTTTAACAACTGTAAACAAGATTCTAGGCAAATTTTTGCCAAATTCTGGGTGAAAATGCGGCCTTTTTAGACTGGACCCATCTAAGCTTCCTCTCTGGTCTCCGGTAAAGTACATCTTTGTTTTTGGTTTGGGTAAAACATATGCATCATATAGCCAGCCATCTACCGGATGACCATCAAGTACCCATCATGAAGCACATTCCCTCAATTTTGAAATTTAAAATTTGAATTTTATTTGGCACTGTTGTAGATATCAGCAAAGAGTCACGGCTACAGTATTCACGATGTGCTCCGCCATCTCAGTACAGAACTGACCAAGGTTGCCTTCTAGTCTTCTGGTGTATTTAGGACAATCCCGACCAGAGGCCATGGAAGATGTTGGAGGGTGAGTGAGGCGTCATTGTGGCTGTTGCACAGAGAGCCTGAGTTCTTGGAAAGGTATGTGTATGTGGCCATGAAGGATCGTGATGCAGATCGCAGCAAATACCTCAAGGAGATCGCCACAAATATCACGACGATGTTTCTCTGATGGTCATTTCTGTGGAAGGAGGAATATGGAGATCACAGGTGTAAATACTCTCTGAGCACTAGAGAGTTATCTGCTACCACATAAGATTTAATTATTTGGTCTCTTTTCAATTTTTCCTGTGTACCATATTTTGAAACAGAGATTACAGCTTGTAGAGGTGTGGACCGTTGTATTTGAGGGAAATGCAAAAATGGATTCAAGCACAACCTATGTTTTCCTTTTTTTTTTTCAAATCTAGGATAATCGGTAACTGGTGAGAGTTTTCCTGAACAAGGCCCAGGATCAAATCCTACTGGCTGCCACTATAAACCTAGGTTAGGTGCAACACCTTGCAAGCCACACAGTAGCAATTAAATTATGCCTCAACAAGAGCCGAGATGTCCCTATTGGGGTCGCCTACTCTTCTAGCCAAGACACAACAGGCCATATACTCAATGAGATTTGAACCTCCGTCTCATGGGTTTCACCCAACGAAACTTACCGTTAAACAACCTATGTTTTCCTTTTCGCCCGTATCTATTTCTCTTTGACGGTGAATTTAATCTGGACTATGCCTTATCCTCCACTGTTCACTGCATAGTTACCCAATTCGGCCGAATGGGGTTGAAGAATTCAAAAATTCATCAATTCAATCAGATTCGGCCATTAATACGCTAAAATTCCGTTCGCTACCTATAACGAGTTTCTGCAATTGAATTTTTAAATTTTCTTCAATTTCTACTTTTCAATCAGTGGTCCTCTATTTTTACGACATGTAATTTGGTAGCAACATAAAATCAATTTAGTGAGGCATGTAGTTTGGTAGCTACAGACAGGCACGCGATTTTATAATAACAGACCTTATTTGTGGATTTTTAATATTCTGTTTATGTAGATGTTTAAGAATATTCAACGGTTGAAACATAATTTAGGTTTGTGGCCGATGTATCCGGTCAGTTCGAACGGTATATTCATATAGCCCCGAGGAGTGATTAAAAACTTCATAGTTTCCCTTCCAAATTATGTGTTAGGTTATTAATCTTTACAGTATGTATACTATTTTTGTATTTTTATATTAAAAATAAAAAAAACTTAAAATATAAGTTAGTATAAAAATGAAATAATAATAGTGATATTAAATTTTTATTTTTAGGATAAAATGATTTTTTTTCTCTTTCTTAAATTTCAATCCCTCTCTTTAATAGTGTTGTGTACCCGTGAGTAATGAAATTTTAGGAATATAGCAAGCAGTTTTAATTAGATTTTTTTTATCTATATTTTATTCAATTAATAATTAGGAAATTACTTAAAAATGAATTATTAGAAACAATCATATTAGTTACTATAAAGAAATCATTTAAAAATGTATTATTAAAAACAATACTTTATTTAGTTAATACTTAGGAAATTATCTAGAAATGAATTATTAGAAACAACTGCACTGGTTACTATAACGAAATTATCTAAAAATATATTATTAGAAACAACTGGGTTAGCTATTATTTTTTGATTGACCAATTAATAAGTTTAAGAGTCTGGGACATGTATGTCTTTATTTTTTTTAAAGAATTTGTTTTCTCTATTACATTTCATTCACTTCCATTGAAGAGTGTTTTCTACTAGATATTTAATTTTATTTGCAACTAGTATAATATGGTTGAAATCTATTATTTTAAGAGTATTTCAAATTCTGAATCTTAAAATTTAAGAATTTTATTTTTTAATAATAATGATAAGATGTATATTCCCCGATTGTTTTCCTATTGAATCTAATTCGTATTGGAATTTGAATTCAAACTTGGTAAATATAGTTCAATAGGCCACTTAATGAAATCCCTTGTTTTAATGTTTCTAGTGGTAAGTGAGGTCAACTTGAGTTTCGTAGTCTGATTTTTCATTTCAGACGAGGTGTGAAAATCGACATCCCATGGCAGAGTCTCTTCCATGCAGTGGATGATAACCTCCTTTGAATGTATGTTCAGAAAACACCTGCTGCCTCCATGATGGGAAACAAGACTCAGTGGGATTTTCATTTTTGGTTTGATCCGAAAAACAATATAATGAGCTTTGTCAAAATAGAGTGTACAAGGTTCCCTTGAGTCAGGAGGTACAATCAGTTAGAGTTTATAAACATATATGTATGCAAAGACAGTAAACTACTAGTGAAATTTCATTTTTGTATGTTATGAACTCATCGTCTATTTTCTTATATTAATAAATTGTTTTGGTTAAGGTTGCGTGAGATAAAATGCAAAAACATGTGATGTTGATTTATAAGAGAAACATGGTAAGGAGGATTTGTGAGACGGTAAGAAGATTTTGGGGCGGAGATGGTAAGGAGATTTTGTGGGGGTGTCTGTAATTATTTTTGCGAAAGATGAGAGGCTGGTTGAGAACATAAATGTGCAGTCATGGCAAGATTTTAATAGTGAAATTTAAGCGAAGTTTTCCTAAAATATTTAAGCATCACATTAATTCAAATAAAGTGAGAAAAACTATTAGGTTAATACAATGGAGCTAAGTTAAGCTAGGTGATTTACGATCTTTGATTGGATGAAATTTTATTTTTTTACTAGTAAAAAATGAAATTTATTTAGAAATCTTTTTTAATTTTTATTTGAAATTATAATAATGAATCAATTTAATATTAAGATTTTCAAATAATTATAATCTAAAAAAAAAAAAAAATTACCATTTCAATAGAGAGTTAGAATTATAAGATAGACAAAAGTTTGAGGAGAATGGTGTATTATCTAAATTGTAAAGGTATTTATCATTTCAATCCAAAGTTATAAGATTGAGAAAAGTTAATGGTGTATTATGTAAGATCACAAAGGTATCATCAAAATGATATATTATCTCACATTTTTTAACTAATTTCAAGCATAAACAATTAAGGTTTTAAGAGGTTCAATAAATTACTCATCAACTTTGGTTTCAATATAAAGATATGTGGGTGCAATCAATCATCTACCAATTTACTCGTGTTGTTTCGAGATAAAGATATATCCTTCCATTATAACATAGAAAATAAAAATATCTAAAAATCTCATAAATCTCATAAAAGTGTTTATATTAATTGTAATAATTATTAAATTAACTTAATGGATAAAATTAAATAAATAATAATAATTGATATAAATCATATCATAATTAATTATTATATATGCAATTTGAAATAAAAATTACTAATATATAATTTTAACATATAAATAATTAAAATTAAATAATTTTAATTTATCGTTTAACTTTATTATTTCAATATAATTTTTTCTATTAATAATAACTAGCTTATAATTTTTTTATAATTAAAAAAATTAAAATATTTATAAATAAATTAAATTATATAAAAAAATATTTAAATAAAATTAATAAGCTTTTCAATTTAATTATTTTTAATTTATTATTATGAATATCATTTCAAATCTATATTATGAAATGACAAGGGTTTAAGATGTTTCACCCTAAATTTAATGGTTCATTATAGCTTAAATTTAATGGATCAATATTTTATAATTTATTAATGTGAGTATTTATTATTAAGCATTTTAGAGATGCCAAATTTTGTTACTAATAGTTGAAGTTCAAGAATTTCTTGATTAGGAAGTAGTACAATATAACACCAAACTTTTATATAAGATGATGCAAATTTTAATTTTTTTGGCTCTAGTAGGAAATAAGGGAAGAATCAAGGTTGTAAACCAAAATAAATGTGAATCTTTATTAACATAACAAATTAAATCAAATTTAGTTAAGCCCACAAGTTGAGAAGTAATATAGGTGCATTGAATTCCGAAATTGGAGTATTTTGAAGATACTGCAAAATGCATTTTGTTGTTTTGTGTGACTCAGAAGGATGTTGAGAGACATTAAGTGACTTGAGGTTTGTGTACTTTGCTTTAGTGGGTTGATGCTTATCTATGTCGCTTATGTTAGGTATCTTATGGCTTGTTGATTATGTGTTTCACTTTGAAGGGTACTTATGTACATTGCTTATGGGGCATCACTTAATTATGTCACTTATATCTGCTACTTTAAGTACGTTAGTTATGAAATTTTCATATCATTTGTTGGGTATATATTAGTCACAATGGTTTGATTAACAAAAGTGCATCTTTATAATGTTTCATTATTTCAGAACATTCATAAATATAATGAAAAAAGTTTACTTTCCAAGTAAAGTGCATAAAGAGAGTTTATGTTGGTGATAAAGGGAGCTTATGGTTATCCAAACTTCATCTTAACCATGAACTAGGATTTCCACACTTAGTCTTAACCGCCATAGATTCTTACAAGTTGGCAAGTCTTAAATATATTTGACATAATAATAAACTTGATAAGAATTAGTTGGAAATATTTAATGGTCAACCCATTTTTAAGATATTTTTAAATATTATTCTATCCCTATTTTTCAATATAGTTACAAATATTACTAATAAAATATTGCAATATACTTTTAAATATATATATATATATATATATATATATATATATATTAAGTTTAGAACCATTTATTAATCTTTTTTAAATATTATTATTCGTTTTGTTATTTAAATTTAGAACCATTTATTAGTCTTTTTTAAATATTATTATTTGTTTTCTTATTTAAGTTTAGAACCATTTATTAGTCATGAAAGTAAGTACATGTTGCTTACATAATGTATGGCTTGTAGTTTACCTATGCTTACCAAATTGAAAACCAAACCATAAGTAAAAGTGTAGTGCTTTAATCCAATGATTTAAATGTTCATGAATATATTTTACAAAATAGAAAATAGACCTAAAAAAACATGTCTTTTCATCCATATACATATCAACAATAGCTAATATGAACATATTATCCAAAGAAACAATATATCCAGCCTAACATAGTAAAGAAATCACATAATTAACCACTATACACATAGAGATAATCAAGATGAATGGAAGATACTCAAAATGAATTGGAGATATCAACGGAAACCCGTTTCACTCTAATGTGGGGAGCTAGTCCTTCCCCTCGCAATATAGCAACTTCCATGTGATTCATGCATTCATCCGAGTCCTTTCTATAAAGATAACTAATCAATATTTTTTTCAATCGTTGTGTTAAATCGTTACAAATGGTAATAATTACACTTCAAAATATATTTTAATTTGGGTGTGGTGTTGCAATGCTCGAAATGGATTCTCCAATCTTTTTGCAGAGAAGAAAAATAATACAAGTGTCATCGGTCTTTGTTCCGTAAGTTTTGATGTGACAGGACTATAAGTAAAAGTTTGTTTTTCTGCCTTGCTTTGCAAAAAATGATATGGACATTTGGAAAAAGTTAGCATAACCATGGTTCTGCTAAGTTTCTGGGAAAAAGTTGAGGCGACACAACTACGACTTTATGGTCTATCTGCCAATGATATTGAATCGTTGTTGCAGTGTACTGGTCTCTAAACTTTAGTGCGTGGGTCCATACTCTTTTTAGTACTGTCTTTATGTGTAACTTATTCCCACTATGTGTAACTTAATTAGTTTATTAGTTTATGGTGCACTGGGTGAAATTTCAACAATCCTGCAATGTGAGTTTGGTGAAATTATCCCGAAATTCAAGTTTTTTTTAAACAAAAGCAGACCATTATAATCTTGAACACTTGTCATTGAAGGATGGAATTAAAAATTTATAATAAAAAATTAGTTATTAAAATGTTTGAATTAGGATTTGGTATTTATAATTGAGATGTATGTATGTATTTTTTTTATTATTATTTCTTATATTTCATATTTGTTTTTTGTTTTTTTTTTTTTAATTATTAAGTCTAATATTATTTTTAAATTTAATTTAATGAAATTTAATAAATTTGTTTAAAATCAATATTTATTTATTTTAATTTTGTTTGTTTCTTTTTTTATTTTTTATTTTAATTACATAAAGTTTAATATTTTTTTTATTTAAATTAAATTTTTGTATTTTAAATTAATTTGTTTTTTTTTTAATTTAATATTTTTAATTAATTTATTTTTTTCCATTTTCCATTTTTAATTGATTTTTTAAATATTTTAAATTTTCATTTTATAAGTGTTTTTGATTAGTATTTTTGTTTTGTTTATATATATATATATATAATTTATTCATTTATTTATTTATTCTTATTTCTATTTTTAAATTATTATATTTTTATTTTTATTTATAATTAATTAATTAATTAATTTATTATATTTTAATTAATTAATTAATATTTATGTATTTATTTATTTATTTTTATTTTTATTATTTTTATTATTATTTTAAAAAAATAATAATAATAATAATTAAATAATAATAATAATAAATTAATAAAATTTTATCAGTATTGTTTATTTATTTATTTTTACTTTTATTTTTATTTTATTTATTTATTTATTTTTTTTTTAATTTTTTTTAATTATTATTTTTATTTTTATTTTCATAGTTTTTAATTTCTATTTATGTATTTATTTATTTTTATTTTTATTTTTAGTAATATTAAATTAATTGAACAATTAGTATTATTATTATGACTTATTTATTTATTTGATTTGATTTGATTTTATGTTTGATTTGATTTTATATTTTATTTATATTTTATTTTTATTTATATAGAATTTATAATAAAAATATAATAAAATGTATTAAAATTAAATAAATAAATAAATAATTTCCCTATTCTAGTCAAACTAGCTGTTTTTCCAATGGCTAGTTGGAGTGGTCTTGTTCTATTTAAACTGGTTTCCTGATCAGATTTCTCATCTTGTCCTGATGATGAACCACACTGGCTGGTTTGAAACGCGTCGACAAAAATTTCTTTTATGTGACTTTCACCGAAATTTTTTTACACCATTTTATGGATCACAGAAGCCAAATTCCTAATATATATATTTGTTTTTTTTAATAATTTTTTTAATTTAATATTTTTATTTTATTTTATTTTTTCATTTTTCATTTTTAATTAATTTTTAAATTTTAATTTAAATAATGTTTTTTAAGGCGGAGCATAGACATCCTACAGCATTGTTGCAGCCCATATCGGTACCTGAATGGAAGTGGGAAGTTATATCTCTGGACTTTATCACAGGTTTACCGTGGACAAAAAGGCAAAATGATTCCATCATGTCGGTAGTGGACAGAGTGAGTAAATTTGCACACTTTATACCTGTGCAGTCTACTTACAGGACTGTACAGATAGCAGACATATTTATGAGGGAAATTTTCAGGCTGCATCGTATTCCAAAGACAGTAATCTCGGACAGAGATGTTAAGTTTACCTCAGCATTTTGGAAGACTCTGTTTACAGGTCTTGGGACCCAAATAAACTTTAGTACAGCTTATCATCCCCAAACCGACGGTCAAACAGAACGAGTAAACCAAGTGTTGGAAGACATGCTGCGCATGTATGTGATGCAGCATCCAACCAAATGGGAGGACTATTAGTAGATTCAAGATTTGTAGATTCAAGATTTTCATATTTATGATTGTACTATGGTGATTAAATTAATCACAAGGCTCCGGATATTTTTCTATCCTTTGTTGGCTTAGATTATTGCCACGTTGACGATCATAATGGGATCGATGTTCTGTCCTGGATTATTTCGCATACTAAACCCTATTCCCATTTCTCATTTTCATTTTGGCATTTTTGGTTTTTTCGACTTTGGTTTTCCATCAAACCCTTGTTTCGGATTTTTTCCATGTTGTCCATCCAATTTGCGAGCATTATCACGCAAACGAGTCTATGGTCTACCGTAATGCTTCATTATCAACTGGTTCACGTTTTTGCTTCAAGTACGTTAGTATAGTTTATGATTTTGTTATTAACGTTTTTAGAAATGCTACCTCTATAATATTTATTTTATTTGGAATTCAATTTATTTCCTTCATTTTAGTATTCTCTCGCAACTAACCTATTTCATTTTGGTTGCGGGGGTTTCATTTTTATTTGAGACTTTTAAAACTGTCCTCCTCAATGTTTCAGGAGGGTCGTGAGGTATATTTCTTTCCCACCATCAACAGGGTACACTCTTACCTTTCTTGATCTTCGTATTTCATACGATTTCTACGACTATAGGGTTCCTACTGATTGCTTTCATTTCTTTGCATTACCAATTTACGTGTGGATTGAATCTTCAATTTACTTATCTCCGAACTCTATGTTGTAATTCTTATACTATATTATATCTATGTTAATACAATAACGTAGTCGTGATTTTAAGTCCAACATAATAGTATAGATATTTGCTTTCGCATTCATTACTTGTTAAGATGGCTCCCTCACGCATTACTAAATGTAAAAGTTTCCATTTAAGATTAATTCAGAGACCTTGAAATCTCAGTATGAGTTATACTATTGAATGTATAACATTGTCTTATCTTAATTTTTTGGGTTTTTTCGTTGAAAATAAAACATCTTTGAAATCTCGTCTGAGTTATTCTATTGAATGTACAACATTGTCTTATCTTAATTTTTTGGGTTTTTTCGATTTGGAAATAAAATGTCATTGTGCAACTTCGATTTTGCCCCAATTAAATCGAGGAGCATGCATTGAGCTTGGCCATTTTAACATTCTCCCAAGCATACATCATTGGTTTGCATTTCGATTATTCTGAACTTCTTCATGTACTATTGTTCAATTTTCTCCTTAATGAGATCTCACTGTTGGTTTTCAAATCGATTTCGATTCCTCTCCAATGTAACTACTCGCCAAGAGTCATAATAGCATTAGAGACATTTTATTTAGGTCTTCTCTGTCACTATATTCATAATTTCCACTTGGACTCTCTATAGAAAATTGATATATTTATTTATTTGTGACTTAACCAATTTAATTTGCATCAATTCTTATATCCTCGGGAATGATCGATTTATCTACGATAAATTCGATTTTTGATTTGACTCAGCATTCCTCATTTCCCGGGATGAGGACTTTTGAGTTTCGTTTTAATTTTAATACTCTTCATAACATTCTTATGTTCATGCGGTTAACCTTTATATTGACTTATTAAATTTTATTTGGAATTAACACTAATGTGTTGCGATTTATATTCCATATGAAATTCTCATCTTTACATTTATATGTCTATTTGAGAATAATATGAAATAATTTTAGGATTTTATTAATTTCCTCAATTTAATAAAATCATAATTTGTACAAGAGAAATAAATCAATTATACACAGTTCTCGAGAGTTTTAATAGGCACTCATCGTCGATGAGACTCAAGGTATTCGCCATCCCTCTTGTTATATTAATTTCCTCTTTCTCTTGTTTCATCAAATCATTTCCCTTAAGCATTTTTTCTCATATTTATATGTAGGTTTACCGTCATCGCATAATATAAAACAATGAAGGTAATTTTTTCCATATTTAATTATTTTTTGTCCCTTATTTATATATGATTTACTTTACTTAAAATTAAAGATATTTATACACATACTAAATTATGTGTATAATTGTATGTGCGGTACTCCATTTCCTTCAATGCACAATTTTATAGTTTAATTTATAATATCGTAAATTTTGGACAATTCAATATGTCATTCATTGACGATGAGAATTTGGTTTCTTCTATACGAGGTTGGTCCATATCTCTTTGAAGAATTCATTCTCTTGAATTCCGAACTAAATTCAAATTGATAATTTTGTTGTAACTATTTAGTTTGGACCATGGACTTTGTCTATAATTTATGACATAATTAAATTGTAATTTATATACAAAATAATATCATGATTTAAATTATTGCAGTATGATACAGTTGTATTCACCCTCGAATTTTGAGTTATATTTCTTTCTTGCATATACTTTATGCTATCCCGACTTTGTAACATTTTTCTAAGCTAATGCAATAATTTATGTATATCCAAAATCTTCTAATTATCTTACAATAGTAGATATTACTTGGAGTTTACATATTCATGTTTACGAAAGGAATTTTTCTCTTTGTGTATAAAATTTCCTATTTAATGTTATTAATGCGCAAACTGATAAATACACTAAATTTAACTTCTTTTCCATGGATTTATCTATGTTTTACTGTGTATACAATATTAAGCTTTACAACTTAACCTCGCATTTAAACCCGCTATCGAGGTTTATACATTATGATAGTTGGTTTATTAAATTCTAATTGTCTATGTAACCATACAAATCAACTATAATTTCTATAGTTGTTGTCTCATTAAATACATCGGATTGTCTAAATAAATTTTATACATAATTTAATCATGCATAAAATTAACTTTCTTACACACTCCATCTACTATAATTAAATCATACTTCAATACAAATAGATAATTTCAAACTTTGTGTAACAATAAAATTTATAACCCTGTAATTGAATTATTTTTTTGCATACCAATTTTGGTAAGACTATTTTCCACCCAACCTTGAGCTTTCTCTCAGCTAATCCCCCGAGCGAGAGACCAATTCCTCCCAAGTATAGACAACCTCTTATCTACCCAGGGAATGAATTATCTAAGCTTGTTTTCCCTTCAACATGTTTCCATAACTGCGTCCAGGTTAGTCGGGATCGTCGGTTTCCTTTTTTGCCTAAGATTTCATTTTGTTTGTTCCACAAAAGTACTTTAAAACTAGCGTTTTCCTCTTTCTAGTTTTGTTTCACCTCTTCTTAGTAACTTTCCACTTTACTGAGGTATCTTTTTTAGATTTTTATCTCCAATCTAAAATTTTTAAATTTAATTTATTTTCTCCAAGGATTTTTGGAGAATCTCGGAAAAAGTCTTTGGAATCTTACCCATCCTCATGGATTTGAAATCGTGGTCTCCATTTATACTCTAATATTTGCACAATAATTCAAATTCCACATTTATAAATTAAAATATGTTCACAATAATTGTTTTCCCTTAAGTCCACTCAACCTTTATGATTTTTCAAGCTGTCTAATAAAAGGAGTAAAATTGGGGATATTACATATCCATAATGACTAAAGGGGTAAAAATGCAAAGGTGGGTTACACTTTCATGAGAAACGCGGGTGGAAAATTCATTTTCCAACAGTTAGGCGAAGTTTGTAAATTAGTTCGGCAGAACTAATTTCTGTCGTTTATATTGACGGCATATTGATGTAGCGTGGGGTAAATAGATTTTTAGCTGGAGATGGGAAATCCGACAATAGAAGTTTGACCGTACTTTTGAAAAGAATTCGATCGAACTATTTCTTATAATATACCATCCCGCAGATCGCAAGAACTTTCGGGTTTGTTACCATTTGTTACCATTGTTTGATCTGTCTGTCTCGTTGTGTTTGTTGTTGCGACTTGGTGTTTGTTGTTGCAAGGGCGAGGAGGTGAGAAGGCTTGGTGTTTTTTGTTTATTTTTTTTGTGGGTTTTAATTTTTTTTCTCTATGTTTTTTGTTCGCGAGTTACAAATAACCTCGCGTCTTCGACGATCTCCCACCTCGTCGTTTGTTGTCGTTGCGACTCGCCTCCTCTTTTGTTGTTGTCTCGCCGTCTCCGAATTTTCGTGTAGATGAAAAAACTCATTTGCTTCATTTTCTTGTGTAGTCCCACTAATTAAAGAAAGAAATTGTAGAAAAAATTGTCACCAAATATATGCTCGATGTGTCCCCAATGATAGTTGATAGTTGAACTTTAAATTTTTATTGGTTCACCCGCATCAAAATAATCGTTGCAAGAATTTCGTCCACCCTTTAAATGATAGTAACTGATTGTAATGGTACATAACAATATTTCACACAATAGTCTTAGAGATGAACCTTATCACAAACTAGCAGTCATCGGACAATTGAAGGTTCTCTTCCGAAAAACTGAAATAGAAAAACACAAAGCCAATATTCTTACTAGGCGAGATCTTTGGATGAAGAGTTCTCTATGTTCGACCTCTTCTTCCTCATCCCTCAAGCTCTTTCTGTAGACCCTTCCTTTTTTTTTGTTTGTTCTTTGTTGTCCTTTCTTCATACCTGCGTATTATTGTGTCTTTTCATTCCTTTGGTCCTCTCTAATCTATACTAACGTAAGAATGTCTATTTGTCCTACTAAGCTAATATTGTCTTTGTTCTTTCTTAAGCTTGTAGGTTGTATTTGTGTTCTATTGCTTCCTCGGACCTTTGTTATATTGTCTTTGTCTTTCAACGAGTGTTTGTTTGTGGTTACATTTCCTATCTTCCCCTGAATACTCCTTGCTAAGCTATAACCTAAGCTTTTTCTTTCTTATTCCCTGAACTAAAGCTTCCTAATCATGCTAGCTTTCTAATGCCTCAAAGAGTAGAGTCTGTATGTGTTTTCTCGATGGTTGATAGCTCTGTTCTTTCCTTCAACCTCTGCAGATCTAATATCTCTTTGTTCTTATTATGAGCACCAACTCACAACTCTGTTCTTTCTTAAGCTTGTAGGTTGTATTTGTGTTCCCGTTGCTTCCTCGGGACCTTTGTTAGATTGTCTTTGTCTTTCAGCGGAGTGTTTGTCTATGGTTATAGTGCCTATCTTCCTTAATACTCATTGCTAAGATAAAACCTAAGATTTTCTTTCTTATTCTGAACTAGCTTCGTAATCAAGCTAGCTTTCTAATGCCTCAAATAGTAGAGTCTGTATGTGTGAATTTTGACATAACTTCATCAACCACTACCACTAGTTGTTTAAGTAAGTGTATAAAATAATTTTTGCACCCCCTTTCCACTTATTGCTTCAATCATAAGTTTCTATTTTGTAGATTTTAGGCCCACCTCACTAGATGATGTGGTGGTTTTATTGTAATTGAGATGATTAAATTACTAGGATTGAGGTTGGTTATTTAAAAAAAAATAACCAAACATTGATTTAGTGATACTTTTCATTTTTTTTGGACTCTTATGCATTTAAATTGGTTTTTTTCATGGTTTTTATGAAGTGTTTTTTAATCACAAAAAGTTTCTATGTCTTAGAGTTATGTATTTTAGGTGAAAACATGGAATTTCATAAGATATTGTCCCTTTCGAGAGGGACTTAAAAAATCTTATAGCAATTGGCAATTGAGTTCCCTGGTGTACAATGGATTGAAATGGCTAAATATGGTTGATTCATGTGTACATAAGAGCTTGTTTGATTCTTAGATATCATTTTGCCTCAAAGAATTGAAAACAATGTGTTATAGGATGGATTCTTATAGCTTCCTTATTTTCTATTTCCTATAGTAAATGCACAAAAAATTTCTCCGACTTAAAAAATCCTATAGAAATTGATTTCCTTGTGTACGATGGATTGAAATGGCTAAATATGGTTGATTCATGTGTACATAAGAGCTTGTTTGATTATTAGATATCACTTTTCCTCAAAGAATTGAAAGCAATGTGTTATAGGATGGATTCTTATAGCTTCCTTATTGTCTATTTCCCTATAGTAGATGCACACAAATTTTCTTCTACCTTTTTATAGATGTGAAAAAAAGATTGATTCCTTATAAGTTGATATAATTACATTGGATACCTTTGATAGTGGTTGGAAAAATGAATACTCGAAAATACATATGAAGTGAAATTGAATGGTATTCTATGAAAAAAGGTGAAATGCATGTTGACTATAGTTTATCATTTTATGCATTTGGAGGCATGATGTTAATATAAATGGTTTATTCGAGTAATGAAGACCCTTGGCTTCTTACCATAATGCTACTATAGGTTTTCCACTATATTCATATTTATGTTGATGCTAACTATTTTTTTATTAATGTACCTAAATTTACACCTTCCATGATGCTTCCTTTCCTAGTGTTGTCATTTACTTTTTCTAATCTTGTAAAATTCTAAAAGTGGAGTATTTTATGATGTAATGGATATTACTAATCTAGATTATGTACTGGGTGATATGATGATAGTGTGTAAGTTGATGTTCAAGTTGTAAAAATTCTTGTACATATCAAGGATGAATGATATTACAAGCCAAAAAAATGACATTATTATATTATTATTATATCTCGGAGAAAAGACCATGCCATAGCTTCTGTAAAAAAGGTCTGTCAAGACCACGATGTCTTTTTCTCTCTTTTTATAAATCTCTCGTTTTAATTGCTTGTGGAGAGAAGGCTTTTATTTTAAAAATTTAAAACACCCTTTACGGAAAAATACTCTATCAAAATGCCTCTGAAAGCAATCTTTTGATCACTAATTCTTTTGAAAAACAAGTTCACTTTTGATTTCCGGACATCTATAGGTTTGATTTTTTCCCTCAATATTTAAAATCAACACCTAAAACTGAATTCGAAAATGATTTTTTTTTCATTTACCCCTCTTTGTTTCTTTTTTAAAAAATTGAAATAGATTTTCTAGAAACGAATACTCAATATTCTACGGTGAATACTCATGAACATGAGCAGAAATTTTTGAATTAAAATACCAAATTGACGGGTGATATGTGAATTCTTGGTCACCGAGAATAAAGAGAAATTTCTGAACTTCCGATGTCAAATTCTTGGGACAATTTTTAGTGTTATAATGCCTTAAAAAATCAATTTCTCGAAACAAGAATAAATATATATTTTGTAATAGGGGATTTGTAACTTTACAACTTAATTTCAAAAATTTTTCTGGTGTAATTAATGAGACTCAACATTTTTCAAGGATATGCTCTAGATTTTTTTTTCAACACCATATACCTCTGGAAAATTAGCACGTGCCTTTTTCTAACCCCTGAATTTTCTATAAAATCTATATTGATTACGGGTTTTTACACTTTTCTCACCGAGAGATTTTCTTATGTAGAAATCTGTGCTTGGTTTCTCTTCTCAATTTTTTGCAAAATTTCCCATTGAAATTCCACGAAAACCCTTCTCGTTTGCAAAATTTCTTATAAAATTGCTCATCTGTGTAAAAATTGGCAAATCTACGTATATAAAATTTGCAAACCGTGTTTTTTAATATGAATGAGGAAATTGTTTTTTTAATGATACTCGAGATGCAACAAAATCAATTAAACTCTCTGTCTCTGTCTCCATGAAATTAAATGCTTAGAATCCGAAATCGAATCTGAAAAAAACTCTCTGCTCTTTCAGAAATCGAGATCGAATTCTACTTTTTCTTTTCGGGAAAAAATAAATTATGGAAATGATTAACTCTCTCCGAAATTGAAATCAAATTATTGAAATGAGAAATTTTGACAAATCGAACAATTGTTTCCAAATTCTTTTGTTTGCCTTTTTCAAAAAATCAAACGTTGGAGATTGATTTTTTTTTCTTTCAAATTTGAACAATTTTTTTATTTTTTTAATTTTTTTTAATTTTTTTTATTTTTTTACCTTCTTGAATTATTTTATGCTATCTACAGATCTTCTTATCACATTCTTCTTTGGCAATTACAATTTTTCCACTCACAGTTTACCTCCAACGCTCATGCATTCATGACCTTTAACACCAATCTTCGAACTTGTTGTCGATAGATGTTGTCGCTCCTAGAGACGACTAGAGTTGCTATAGATCAATGCCTAGGACATCTTAGCATAGTAAGGAGGGTATAAAATAATGTGTGAAGTTGTCGACTCGACTCACTTGCTATCTTTTGTTAGGAAGGAAAAGTTGATTCAAATGGAACCAAGACCCTCGAAAGCTTTACGGAGAAAGTCATGTTGCGGAGACAAGATGCAAATCTCCAATATGAAAGCGTTAGACGGTTAAGAGAAAATTTCTTTCGTAAAGAGGGCCGATTCAAGTAATATGTCACGTAAATCGAATATCGAAGGAGTATGCGATGAAAGTAATATTAAGAAGATACTAGTTAACTTTGGATCGATACCCGGATACACAACAGAACCATATATGGGTTTATCAATTTAAGAATCCACACATGACAATGGCATTTTAAAAAGCACCCTCCCAAAGAAACTAATATAGCGAAATATGGATGAAATGAATATGGAACAGTATATCATGCATGAGCCATATTTAAAGCACTTGATGATCTAAGCATGGGCATCAACTAGGATGAATCCATACCAAAAATCGGTAGAGCCACTCGCATTCCAAAACATGATACAGAAAAAAATGGATGCAATGAAATATTGTATTAAACACATAATAGAAGGTTACATACTCTGTGAAATACCAAAGACCAGAATCCTCTAAAATAGATAGAACTCCTCCTCACCGAGACCCTATGGGCACTCGAGCCTTCTTACGTGAAGTTTTTTACAAAATGTATACAAAACCCTTTCATCGCATAATTTTTCTCGATAAAATCTAGAACCCTTATAATGTCTTTCTTCTCGGTTTTTTATAGAAGAAAGAAGAAGAAACACTCATAAAAGAAGTAGGTGAAAACATTTAATTGTCTCATTAAAACAAAATGGTGAAAAAAGTGCCCGCCCATCTCTGTTTGGCGGCTCGTTATGCTTATAGGTACTCCGTAGCCTACTTTCCGGAGTAAATGTTGTGGGTGAAAGTCTATTCGAGAGCATGGTATAGGGATGGAATCACATAAAAAATCAGTCCTTTCTGAGAGAAAATCCTGCTGAAATGAAACCTAGAGGGTATTGTCTTCTCTGATTGTACCTTTACGCCTTCTAAATCTCGAATTAAGATTTAAAATCTTCAATGATGAACACCGAATTCCTTGATCTTCCACTCGATATTCCTTGCCGCAACATTAATGTCTCCGATTGTAAAATCTGCCTCTTGAATGACTTTGGAGGGCTTGATAGATTTCAATCCTCGCTTCTTTAATGGTGGTCGTGTCGTAACAACTTCCCAAGCTTTACTTCATAAATTTTGCCTCTCGATAAATTGTCCTTTGGGCGCGGCTTTCGGTTTACGTAGTGGAGGTCGTAAATTATGATAACTCTCCATCGCTATAAACCCGCAAAACCCACAAACTAGTTAAGAAAACCGGACACGGGGATGGTGGAGGTGGCGAGATTAATGGAGATGATCGAGCAAAGCGGGCAAAGTGGTGAAACGCAGCGCGGGTGGCGGTGAAAACACTGATAACACGATGAAGGATGGATCTGGTGATA
Source organism: Pinus albicaulis (assembly GCA_034641835.2). Lineage (NCBI taxonomy): Eukaryota > Viridiplantae > Streptophyta > Pinopsida > Pinales > Pinaceae > Pinus > Pinus albicaulis. Next base: position 136,597 of record JAXQQM020090871.1, on the reverse strand, counting down.
GCTTCCAACGTAAAACATTAAAATATGGTATATGGGTGGAATATATGAATTGTGGAGGAGAAATGCGGTCAACACGTGGTACGATGTCGGGGGATGTACGAAAGACTAGTGAAAGGATGACGTGGTGGAAGACCGGGTCAACGGCGGGGCATGAAATGCTTTTGATCATTCGATTTTAAAACGAGATCAACGGTTTAGACTACGTCGAAAGGGCGATAGATCGCTGGGCACCGGGGCACTATACGTTTAGATTAATACCCATGCAACTTAGGAGAGCGACGACCAGTTGGATGAAGCGCTCCCGGATCCGATGGATGACATGAATTTCACTGCATAACTTTGACCGAACAATAACATACGAAGAACAGGGGTGGTTTTGGAGCCGTACGTCGGGACGCGTGGCGGGCAAAGCGTATGGAATCACCGGTCCAACGAGGAATACCACCCTCTGCAGAAAAAGGCGGTGCGAAAGATACCGGGCTGAGTTTTGAACGGTTGACGCGGGCGGAGACCACAGAGCGGGGAGAGATGCGGTACATTGATCTGCAGTTCAATCGAACGGCCCCCGAAACGTGCCGATATGCATTTTGTAAGCGCCTTTCGGCCGACACGTGAGTTCTGACTTTTGGTCGCACGAGTAAGAAAAGCAGAGGGGTCGGGATCGAAAGGGCTAAACCTTAATAATTTTAGGTGTGGGCTTTCAAACTTGCACAATGTATTCAATTTTGGGGCGAAGGAAGGTAACGATAGGCATTAAAATGGATTCGCTGAGGTAGAGAGAAAGGATCCGGGGTGTTCAAGTATATTGCCCATGAAAATTAAATAGGGAGCTGATTATGATCAACATTGGCTCCAATTAGCGACGGTACGTTCATTCCTAGACATGCCGAGAACTACACACGATCACCGATCATCCCGAATGCGTACTCTATTCTCCAGGCACTCCTTACTTTTCACTTTATGATTTATCTAATTTCCCTCATTATTCAAACAAAGAAGGACAGAAACTAATATACAATATGGTACACTGTGCTATCTTTGCTCGCATTAGAACCGAAAATAGGGCTTAAGGAATCGAGCATTCGCGTGGGCATCTAGTGAATCTCCCCGTAAGTTCTCCGACGACGAAAGTGTTATTACCCCTCTGCTCCACAATTTTGAATGGGCCAAACCATAAAGAGGGTCGAATTTTCCGTGTTTTCCTTTTTTTCGGCTCTTCGCACATCCCATCCGAGCACTAGATCTCCAATCGCAATTTTACCGTCTTTTGCATGCTCGATAAAAAAATGTGCTTCATTTTTCTCTTGGTATTACGTTAATCTCGATTTACTTGGCCCCGTGTTTCCTCTAATTCTCACCAATCGATTGATTCTCCTGACCATGTCATCAAGTGTTCCTCGACTTTCTTGCATGAAACGTGCCACCGGTAAGGCCACCGCACAGAAACACTCTCGCTCGTCCATACACTAGCTCGTATGGAGATTTCCCGACTGTTTCTCTTGCTCGGTGATTCTATTAGCCCATAAAGAAAATTTCAATTGGGAATCCCAATTCTTCCGATTCTCATTGATAGTCTTTTTCAAGGCCTTCACCCGTAGTTTTATTGGAAGACTCTACTAAGCCATTTCCCTATGGATAGTAAGTCAGTGGAGTGGTTCGTTGTAATATTATACCGTTGTACGTGAACTTCACAAATTTTGCAGACTTGAAGGCTTGAGCATTATCGACTTACTATTCTAGCGGAGACGACCAAACCTTGATATGATGTTTTTCTTCCATAAATTTTATTATTACCGTATCCGTAGCATTCCTTGCAGTATGGCTTCCACCCATTTCGTAAAGTAATCTATGGCCAGTTAATATCCATTTATCGTCGTCCACTAGAGGGTGGGTGTATTTCACCCTATAAAAATCTATTCCCCTACTACCGAAATGGTTCGTTTACATGAATGGGAATCAAAGGAAAAAGCCGCAACTTTCTATCTTTCAGATAAATTTTTGGCATTTTTTCACATGCTCTAACCTAGGCAAAAAACATCTCCAAATAGTTTAGGCCAAAGAAAAAACCAACCTTCGAGTGATTTTTATGAGTTGTGGCCCTCCGATTGTAGTGTCCTCCATCGTATTCCTCCATGAAATCGTATCAATATACTTTCTACTTCATCCTCTCGTGAGGCACAGTGAGTAGGATACCGAAAGGATCCTTCCAATATAGCTGGCATTAGCAACTATGTATTTCCGTGATTTCAACCTTAGTGCCCCGTATTTTGCTTTATCATACCGAGGGGGCACCCGAGTGTTAAAAGATATTCTACTATTTCTTTGTACCATGGACTGGTGAGATACTTTATGTGTGCTTTCCGAGTGGCTATCTCCGGTCCTTTCGCTCTTTCTCTTTCTCGTACTCTCCATTTGCTATCATGGATAGATTTATGCCCAAATCCCGATAGTTTGACTCAAATAGAATTCTTGCTAGCTCTGTCCTTTTATCGACTTAGTAGGGACGAATATCCGTATCATATTCCCATATTTTTGCAATCCATCTCCCTCTTTTCCCTTCATTGTCCCCCCGCATAAGAATGTCTTTAACGACTATCGTAGGGGACAAATGTAGTAATGTGGGACTACAAAATGTACATGCGAAATGCTTTGAGAGATTTTACCAGTGGCATATGCTTGCTTCCCTAATATGTTATATTTCAATTTCCGCATAAATGGTTTAGTATAATCCGGCCCGACTAGTACTGGGGCTTCGCAAAAGCATTTTTTTATCCTGGTGAATGCCTCTCGTGATTCTTTGTGACCATTTCACCTCATTATTCTTCTTTAGCATATCTCGTTATATGCCCAACTATCTCAAGCATAGTTAGGGATGAATCTTCCTCAGAAAATTTATCCCGACTCAGGAACACCTGCACTTCCTTCTTATTCCCGGGGAGAAATTCCTTTTATAACTTCAACTCTTTTAGAATCTATTTTCACCCCATATTTAGTTACTAATGTGTCCTAAGAGCTTGTCTTCCTCTAATTCAAATAAGGACTTTTGTGGATTGAGAGAAAGGCCACTACCTGCATTTCTCAAAAGTTCTTCGTAAGTGTTCAATGTGCTCGCGTATCATCTTTTGAGAACACGTTATATCATCAAGGTATACTACCAAAAACTTATCCCGTTCCCCAACAAAAGAAATATCCATGGCCCTTTGGAAAGTGGCCCCGTTAATCAACCCAAAGAGGCATCCCGCGCATACATGAATGTACCCCCATGGTGTGGTAAATGTGGTCTTCTTTTTGATCCTCTTGCGGGAGTACAAATCACCGATTATAACCAAAAAAAACCATCCATCATTGACATTCTAGAGGCTCCAACCACTTTCTCGCAAAATATGGTCCATCTTAGGCGAAGGATAATTATCTTTCAAGGATGCTTTGTAGTAGATTTCTGAAGTCCACACATAGCCTTATTTCTCCATTCTTCTTTTGACAGTGCAGGTTGGCTACCACTCTCCCGAGTACCTCAATGGTACAATTATTTTGGCCTTTAGCAGACTTTCTTTGATTTCTTTCTCAATGGAGGGCAAGAACGAGGATTTTGTCTCGTCTTAGTTTCGCTTATAAGGTTTTGCATCTTCCTACGAGAGGAATTTTATCCTCCATTATACTCTGATATCAAAAGTTTTTAGGTCCCGATAGGACCATGCAAATACATCTCCGTAAGACCGAAATAATTTCGGTATTTGTCCTTGTATTCCTCTAGGACCTTTTTTGGATAATTTTACAATATTGGGTTTAGCATCGGTGCCTGAGTTCATGTCTCCATGCACTCGGCCTTCTACCACTTTACTAGGTTGCAATGGGACATCATTCTTGTCAAATAATATTTCTAGAGGCACCAACCCTCTAGGTATCACATTTCCTTTTAATTGCAACACTTTACTTCATCGCCATTTCTCTTCCCACATATTTTCTCGAAATATTTTCCTAAACCTCCTCTTCTTTCGTAATCATCAATCTCCATATTTGAGAATTCCCCACTTTGTTTCTGGGGAATCTCTTCATTTGTTCCTCATCTTCAAATACCGCTTGCTTGATATTATCTCGGGATTGATGGTCTATGACATACCTCAATTTCATACCTCAAGAGAGGGTTCGAGGAGGACTGAAATGTACTAGCAGCCACAACAAGAGAGTCCGCCATTCTATTCGCTCTCGTGGCATGAATCAGTATATTGAATTCCAAGAAGAAGTTCTCCACCATGTCCCACATACTTCGTTTCTATAAGCTCTTAGCCGAGGATGCTTGGTTTGGCACCGTATTTTTGACTTGTCCGACCACCGGCCTGAATCTCCCGCAACCTTTAAACTCTATATACCCATGGTCCTCGGCTATTTGTAATCCTAATAATAGTGTATCGTATTCGGCTACATTATTAGTAGCTTCATATTCCAATTTAAAAGACAGTGGCACCCATTTTCCTTTAGGGAGAAATCAATAATACCTCAGCTCCATTGCCTTCTCTTGAATTTTCTCCATCAAAATGTAATGTCCATATTCCCGCTCTGGGGCTCTAAAGGTTGCTCAGTTTGGATTTCGTGAAGGAAGTTTCATGAGCATAATTTTGATCCTCTTCTAACATCGAGCATGAGAAATCTCCTTCCTTGTCAGATCGGTGAATTCCTTCCGAGTCATCGCACTCTAGTAACCATCTTCGAAAAATCTGTTTCTCCGTACAACCTCCTCTCCGGCCACCAAAAACGGGATAGTGGCATATGTTAAGTCCAATTTGAGTGCCCCACCAATTTTTGTTCCCTAGGACCTTGATAACAACGTACCAAAACGCAGTCGGGGATATCGACCCACCACAATGTCCATTACCACACCTTTTGTTGGAATTTGGGCCAAGTTGACCACCAAATCCTTGATCATCCCTAGGCATTTAACTCTTTTGGAATCAAATGAATAGAGTGTCTTTATATGGACGTGTGATTTGTAAACCCGCATTGTTCCATGACCGATCAAAGGCATAAGATTATGGGAAGCTTCTGAATCTAACATGCAGCTTATGTAATAGCAGAGTCATGGATCACTAAAGACACATAGAGGAGGAGTAAAAAGGGATCTATCTCCTCGACATGTGGGCCAAACACAACCATGGGTCTTTCTTCTTGAAGGTTGAGACTATCTAGGATAATTGGTGCTTTTGGAGGGAGCATGAAAGAGGTGACTTGAGATTGATATGCCGGGTCGTTTTAACCAGCTCGACCAAGGGGACTAGGATTTTTTACTTTCTCAAGCTCTTTTTGCAGATCGAGGCGGAGGGGAATTTTCTATGACTACCTCTTTTGACTCTTTATTTTCACCGTGGGCTTGACTTCTTTTAACACGAGATTTGGTACTAGGAGGGCTAACTACATTTTCGAGGAAGAAGGAATTTGATCATTAGACCTGCAAAAGAGTGTTTAGAGGACCCTTACCTTTGTCTCAGTGACTTTCTTCATTGTTGACTCCTTTTGGGCAGTACTTCCTTATGAGGTGGTTTCTCTTCTTCTTGATCTTGAGTACGAGTTCTCTTCCCGCAAGACACGAGATCATATATTCTATTGAAGTGTGCTTCCATAAAATCAGCAAACTGTTTACAATAATAATCATCTCGAGTCTTCTATGTCTCTTGCCTTCTCTCCTTCTTGCAATAAGAATCAAGGCGTGTCATCTTCTTGCAGGGGCATTCTATTTCATCATCATTATTTGAAAAGGCAAGATTGGCATCCTCTAGCTCATATGCAGCATCTTCGATGGAGTCATCTACTGGACCTTCCAGAGTACTAATGGGTGTGGTACTTGATCTTGTTGTTCTTTTGATTCCCTAGGAAATATTTGCGGGGTGGTCTTACATGACCGAGGATTATAACCTATGTTTGGAGCATTCTCGGGAAATTCTTGAGGGCTGAATTCTTGGCCTCCAATTCAATCTTACCCGGATTAATAGAAAGATTCTTAATCATTTTTTCTCATCTCTTCAATTAAACTACCCGAGTCTTTGTCCCGAATGGAAGTAGATACTTCCTCTTTGCCCCTTCTCCTAGTATCTTGTTCAGATTTTCCCTTAGATTTACCAAAGTGGCGTGAAAAATTTGCCTCCAACTCCTAGAACATCTGTCCCGAGCATCATCCGGGGTGACAGGACATTCTTTCATCGCAGGCAACCTGAATTATGAGTCAAAGGTCGCTATGAAAACTACTTTAGCAGACGTTCGATGAGGTTTCATATCAAGCGAGAAGACTCGCAGACAGCGGTTATTAAACCTCTTGATGAACTCGCTACCCCTTACATCATCTCTTTTTTTTGAGCGTATTGAATTCAATAAGGCAATGTCGCAGTGATCTTTCTTCTCACCCCATTTTCTCGAGAAAATCATTTTCCATTTCATCCCGGGTGGTTATGGAACGGTTTCCCAATGTCTTAAACCATTTCCTCGCTTCACTATCGAGAGATTGCACAAACATGTCTTAAGACCACATCTAAATGTTCAACATTAAAGTTCTCTCCGCAAAAGAGTAGAAAGTCTCAAGATGTTTTTGAGCATCAATCTCATTTTCTCCATTGAATACGAGCAAGATCTTCAAATAATCCTGTGGCATATCATTTAACACTTGGGGTAATTCCAAGGGAGCATATTTATTCAACAAGAAGGGCTGGGAACGTTAGCCACTAGAGGGGGTGGAGGTTGCTACATGACCGATGAGTAAATGGGGGGAAGAGGAGGAGGTGGAAGTGGAGTATGGATAACAATAGGAATGAATTGTACAAAAAGCTTCGAGGTGTTGATGGAAACAATTCACGGTTAGCAATGTAGATACCTCGTAACTTCTTTAACTTCTTCGGCCTCAGGAGTAAGATGGGGATTATCTTTAGCTCTAACACCTCCTTTGGGTGAACTATCCGAGAAAGATTCGTATCTCCCACGAAAGTGAGTCTGGATTTTCTAATTTAGCTTATTGAGAAGAGGAGGATGGATAATCCTCTCATGAGAACTTCAGGGGATTTCAACACGGATTGATTTCCTTTCTTTTCCAACTTCTTCTATGTATGATCTTTTCCCTGGTCGACACCGAGGGATTTCCTTGGCTTAGACATATCTAACCTCAAATGTGGCTTACGAGGAGCCAGGACTTCAAATAGATTTATCAAATAAACAAATGTGGAGTCGCCAAGGTGAGGGATTTACAACTCTTCAACCCTCCGTGCTCACCCGATTAGAGAGTGAATATGATTTGTCGAGGCCTAGAAACTGATTTTCTTAAATTTGTCCCCTAAACAGCAGTGCGCGTAAAGATGTTTCCAACGAGATGTTGTCGCTCCTAAAGACAACTCTAGAGTTGCTATAGACCAGCACGCCAGGACATCTTAGCATAGCAAGGAGTGGTATAGAATAATGTAGTGAAGTTTTCAGCTTACAGCTCCCACTTGCTATCTTTTGTTAGGAAGGAAAAGTTGATTCAAATGAACCAAGACCCTCGAAAGCTTTACAGAGAAAGTCATGTTGCGGGAGACAAGATGCAAATCTCCAATATGAAAGCATCGGATCTATACTAAGAGACAATTTCATCAAGAGGGCCGATTCAAGTAATATGTCACATAAATCGAATATCAAAAGGAGTATGCGGTGAAAGTAATATTAAGAAGATACTAGTTAACTTTGGACCGATACCCGTATACACAATAGAACCATATATGGGCTTATCAATTTAAGAATCCATACATGACAATGGCGTTTTAAAATCACCCTCCCAAAGAAACTAATATAGAGTAAATATGGATGAAATGAATATGGAACAATGATATCATTCATGAGCCATATTTAAAGCGCTAACCGATCTAAGCATGGGCATCAACTAGGATGAATCCATACCAAAAATCAATGGGCCACTTGCATTCCAAAAACATGATCACAGGGAAAAAATGGATGCAATGAAATATTGTATTAAACACATAATAGAAGGTTACATACTATGAAATACCAAAGACCGCAAATCACTCTAAAATGTATAGAACTCCTCCTCATTGAGACCCTATGGGCATTGAGCCTTCATACGAAGTTTTTACAAAATGTATACAAAACCTTTCACCGCACAATTTTCTCGATAAAATCGAACCCTTACAATGTCTTTCTTCTCGGTTTTTATAGAAGAAGAAGAAGAAACACTCATAAAAGAAGTAGGTGAAACATTTAATTGTCTCATTAAAACAAAATGGTGAAAAAGTGCCCGCCCATACTGCTTTGGCGGCTCGCTATGCTATAGGTACTTTCCGTAGCCTCGCTTTTCGGAGTAAATGTTGTGGGTGAAAGTCTCTTCGGAGCATGGTATAGGGATGGAATCATATAAACAAATCAGTCCCTTTATTGAGAGAAAATCCTGCTGAAATGAAACCCGGAGAGTATTTTTCTACGAATTGTACCTTCTGCCTTTCTAAATCCCGAATTAAGATTTAAAATATTCAATGCTAAACACCGGATTCCTTGATCTTCCACCGATATTCCTCGCCGCAACATTAATGTCTCCAAATCGTAAAATCTGCCCTCTTGAATGACTTTGGAGGGCTTGACATTTCAATCCTACTTCTTTAATGGTGGTCGTGTCGTAACAACTTCCCAAAGCTTTGCTTCATAAATTTTGCCTCGATAAATTGTCCTTTCGCGCGGCTTCGCTTTTTGTAGTGAGGTCTGTAGAATTATGATAACTCTCCGTCGCTATAAAACTCGCAAAACCCACAAACTAGTTAAGAAAATCGGACACAGTGACTATGGAGGTGGCGAGATTAATGGAGATGATTGAGCAACCGGCGAAGTGGTGAAACGATGCGGTGGTGGCGGTGAAAACACAAGTGACACAATGAAGGATGTGATCGGTGATAGCTTCCCAACGTGAAACATTAAAATATGGTATATGGGTGAACATATGAATGGTGGAGGAGAAATGCGGTCGACACGTGGTACGATGTTGGGGATGTACGAAAGACTAGTGAAAGGATGACGTGGTGAAGACGGGTCAGCGGGGCATGAAATGCTTTCGGATCGTCCGATTTTAAAAATGAGATCAACCCGTTTAGGACCGCGCAAAGGGAGATAGACTCGTGGTTTCGTGGCACCGTACGTTTAGATTAACACCCATGAAACTTAGGAGAGCGACGACCGTTGGATGAAGTGCTCCAGATCCGACGGATGACATGAATTTCGCCGTACAATCTTTCGACCGAACAATAACGTGCAAGAATCGGTGGTTTTGGAGCCGTACGCCGGGACGTGTGGCGAGGGCAACGTATGGAATCGCCGGCCCAACGAGGAATACCACCCTCCACCGAAAGGCGGTGCGAAAGATACTGTAGTAGTTTTTTGAATAGTCGACGCGGGGCGGGGACCACAAGGCAGAGAGAAGCGGCACGTTGATCTACGCGTTCAATTAGACGCGCCCGTGAATGCGCCCCGTATGCATTTTGTAAGCGCCTTTCTGCGATGCATGGCGACAGACTTTTGGTCGCGCGAGTAAGAAAACAGAGGGGCCGGACCGAAAGGGCTAAACCTAATAATTTTAGGCGTGGGCTTTCAAACCTGCACAATGTATTCAATTTTGTGAAGGAAGGTAACGATAGGCATTAAAATGGATTCACAAGGCAGAGAGAAAGGATCCGGGGTGTTCAAGCATATTGCCCATGAAAATTAAATAGGAGCCGATTATGATCAACATAACTCACTATCGCATCGCTCATGTTGTTCTTTAAAAAAACGTTCATGGTGATGGAGAAATCATTTTTCGAGTTATCGATGTATTGTAAAGATTATACGTTGGGGTTTGATTGTAATAACTAATGATTGAAAATTGGTTTCGTTGACATCACTAAAGTTCAAACCTTGATTTCGAACAAACTAACTTCTACAATTGCAATTTAATTCGCAAAGATTTGGTTATTACCGCAAATCGATTTTGAAAGATATGAATGTATTGCAAACCGATTTTAGATGTAATATTTCACATCGAAATTTATTGCAAATCGACAATTGGAATTATGACTTCACTTCAAATCAACAATTGATGATACGACCGAAGATTTCTACCGCTTGCAAATTGATTTTTGGGGTTTGAGAAGTGACTTACCCGCAGTTAACACTCACATGATTTGTGATCTTTAGAGATTTCAATTTTAACACTCCGACTTCAACCTTTAGAGTTTAAATAGTCCTCATAATCGTTTTTATGCCTAAAAATCTGGATTACATGCAAAATACTTGGATTCTAGTGAGGATTTGTTTATACGTGTTCCTTTCCTACCCGGACCATGTAATTCTCCTTTTTTTGCGTTATTTAGCCAGTAGATACTCTACCTTTTTTCTCATGCTATCTCTGCTGTGCTTTCTTTCCTCTTTTTTTTACAATCCTCTACACATCGAACGTGGTTTCACAAGTGTAGTCGAGCTAATGGGACTATGATGATTCGTTGTTGCGTTTTGAGTGAGCTAATGGTTGCAATGTGTAGATAGTGTCGTGGTCGGTCCTATATATTCCCACTTGTTTCTTCTCATTTCAATTCACTATTTACATTTCCCATGGCACGACCTTTAGAAATTTGCAATGATTTTCTTGTTTGGATGGAACTCTAGTTTGAATATCGAGAACTTTGCCTATTTTTTCACCATGCATTACCCACTTCTATTATGTTCATGTCTTCACTCATTTCTTTGTATGCCCACTATTGTTTTGTATTTGCAATCGTACATTTGTCTTTTCATTCATCACTCGCTTTGCATATTGTATATTTAATTTCATATATTTTGCCTTATGTTTGCTCATGTATGTGCTCATCATTAATTTGTTTTTGAAATGACCATATGCATAGGTCATTTAAAAAATCAATTTTTTTTCTTATAATGACACTAACTCTTATTGGTTTTGTAGGGCAAGAAAAAAATTTTTTCCTTATAGGCAAAAAATTTGAGCCTTAATCTTTTGGGTATGCTTATAAGATATGGGTATATGAAAATTTTCATACACATGGGTATATGAAATTTTTTTTAATGTAGGGTATATGGAATGAATATATGAAATTGAATATGGAAGGGTAATGGATATGGTAGGATAATGAGTATATGGTAGGGTAAAGTGAGTACATGAGTGTAGGTATTGTAGGATAATGGATATCAATCAATGTAGGACATAATAGAATGCATACTCAAGTTAAATTAGTTTTAACAACTCTAGAATTTTTTTTCAAAATCTAAGGTTTTAAGAACATACTTACTATACTTTCCCTTTTTGCAACATAGCTTGATGTTCATATTAATTTGATGATGAGTTTTGTTGGTTCATCCAAATTTGTCTCATGATGATGGTTCTTCAAAGATGCATTCGTATGGAATATAGACAATTGTAACCGCCGACTTGAACCTTTTGATATTATGTTATTTCATGTTCTTCTTGGAATCTACTATTGATTCAAAGTTCCTTCAAATGAATTTTGATGTTTTTCGTGTCCCTTTTGCAATATTTAAATGATGTTTCATTCAGATCCCTTTCGACATATTATTCAGTGTCCTTCTATAATACAATTGCTCAAACCATCTCGCATAATTTCATTATGAACTTCCCCTTTGCTATGGTAAGACTTGTCCACAAGTCTTGAAATTATTAGAGGAATATTTCTACAAAATCAAACGAAGTAAAAGTAAAACAAAATAGAGAATTCACATTGTCAAACAAGTTGGTTTTCCGATATGAATTCAAGTTTGTATCAGTGCCGTCTCAGATTTTCACTGCTGGGTATGTGTTATATTCTTTCCATGACTAGCCCCACGCGTTGTACGTTGCGCTGCGTGTAGTGCCTTGGCAAATTTTTTGGTATGCGGTCCCACTCATAGGCGGACCCATCCATGTTTTGTGCATGATTTTGCACATGGTTTTGGAGTACGATGGTTTTTGCGGTATTTTGTAGATCCGGTGAAGGGAACTACGCGCTATGTTCTAATCCAGGGGTTAATGGATTGGGGTTTATGCATGCTTTTGGCATGTATATATATATATATATATGTGTGTGTGTGTGTGTGTGTTGTAAAACTAAAAGGAAGATAATGGAAAAGCAAGCTCGTCCTCCCAATTTGGGATCCAGGGGAAAATCTCTCGTGTTTATCTATTTTATGTTTTATGCTCTCGCTATTGTTTATTTTATGTTATAAGATTCGTATGTAGATAATTTCTGTTCAAGGTTAAAACCCACATTTGGTATCGGAGCCGTTTTCGACTTCCAAGGGGACGCCTTTGTCGTCGAGGGTTTTTTTCTCGGGCCCGAGGCAGACCCTCCCGTTCGAAAGGGGAGATCCGCGGATCGATTCTTGTGGTGAAAGAAGATGGCGAGCGACGAAAAGATAGAGATCGAGAAATTTAATGGTCGCAGTTTTGAGTTGTGGAAGCTCAAGATGGAGGATCTCACTCGGTGGATAAAGATCAGCTGGATCGCGGTAGATCTGGTAACAAACCAACAACAATGTCAAAATGAAGACCGGAAGAAACTGGATTGGGAAGGCCAAGAGCACAATACTATTGTGTGTCTCGATTCGCATTATTGGAATGTATTCAGTGAAGCTGTCACGAAGAATTTGTGGGAAAAACTTGGGACTTTCGTACCAATCTAAGTCTCCGGTGAATAAGTTGTTCCTCACGGAAAAAATTTGTATAACTCGAGGATGAAGGATGGAGACTCATAGGGATGAGCATCCGAACGCCTTCAACATCGTGGTAAGTCGACCGTCATCCGTTGATATTAAAATCTCGAGATGAAGATAAGCGCATTAGTTTGTCGTAGTTCTACCGCACTGTGGGACGGTCGTTATTGCAATAGGTAGCAACACAACTACCTTGAATTTTTATGACATTGTCTCAGCCTTTCTATCTGAGTGAAATGATGCTGAGAGAACATGGAGGGTCAAAATGGAGATGCCTTATCCAGAATACGAAGGTCCCAAAACAAAAACAAGAATAATGTTTTGATGGGAAATCTAAATCTAGAGGGAGATCTAAATCTCTTGGAAAGTTTTCTAAAGGTATGTTGGAAATGCTAAAAGGAAGGGCACCACAAAAAGGAATGTAGATCTAAAGCTCCCCGAGAAAGAAAGGGATCCCGATGATGCTCCTTCACAGAGGAAAAACCACCTCGTATGAAGGCGGATGTGTATTTGACTTCTTCTTCAAATACACTGTAGATCATGAGTCATGGTTGATTGACTCAGTGCATCCTTTCACTTACTCCCCCATCGGGAGTGGTTTTGCGCAGTATGAGAAATATGATGGTGGTGATGTCTTCCCTAGGGGATGACAGGAAGGTCGAGATCGTCTGATGTGGAAAATTCAAGCTGAAGCTACAAGGTGGAAGGATTAGAACACTTCCCGTGGTACTGCATATTCGCACGTGGCCGAAACCGATTTCACGTAAGCATAGATGATGATGCGGGTGTAAACAATGTTCAGAAAGATGCCGCAAGATGGTTCGGGTGAGCACCGTTATTAATGCAGGATTTTGGATTGGAACTTTGTACAAGCTACAAGGTAGCAATCGTTATTGATGGGTGTAATAGCGTCACGTGATTCCCCGAAAGTGAGCAGAGCCTAGTCGTTTTTGGAGAAAAGACCATGCTATGGCATCAAAGACTTGGACACATTGGAGAGAGGGCTTTCGGACATTGCATAGAAATGGTATGGTAGAAGGCATGTCTAATTGCTCTCTGGATTTTCGATTTCTATGAACATTGTGTATATGGAAGCAGAAGTCCGGGTGATTTTTTCCTCTCCTGGAGCTAAGAGGGTGAACAAGATATTAGAACTCTGTGCACAGTGATGTCTTTTGGACTCGTGTCGGCTCCATCACCGGGAAAGTCTCGTGTACTATGTTTCATCTCACAGATGACTTCTCGCACGGAATACATGGATATATTTTCGAGGAAGAAATCAAGTCTTTGGCGCATTTAGAAGAATTTAAGGCTCGGTCGAAAACGAGACAGACAGAAGAAGATAAAGGCGCCGAGGACGATAATGGTGGGGAGTCTCGCCAAAAGAATTTGAAGAGTCTCAGTAAGATGTGTGGTATAGCACGTAAGAAGACTACTCCATACACACCCTCGTGTTAAAACGAGGTTGCGAAAAAAATGATCGTAACGCGATGGAAAAGGGCAAGAAGCATGCTCAAAGGGGACCAAGTTAGGACAAGAATGCGAGGCGAGTGGAGACCGCATGTTACTGAAGTTACCGCATCACCTTCATCGTTGTTAGAGGATAAGACTCCACATGAGGTATGGACTCGGTAAGAAACCCTCTTTTCCACATCTAAGGGTATTTGGAGCGTGATGCATATGTACATGTTCCCAAAAGGAGAAAAGGACCAAGTTGGATAATACATGAAAGGTGCATCTTTGTGGTATAAGGATGGTTTAAAGGGTTACAAGCTTTGGAACCTATAAAGCAAGGAAGGCTGTGTACAACCGAGATGTGAGTGTTTAGAGAGTGAAAGATGTTTTTACACATGAAGTCCCTACGAAAGGAACTCCGAGAAGATAGAGTTTGAGCTGAGTGAGTATGAATCAGTACTCACAATAGAAGAGATTCGAAGAGGAAGAGCCACAAACCCTCAGCTTTGAGAAGATCAACTCGAGAAGAAGACAACCGTAAAAGGTATATTTCAATCCGCTGCGTTCAAATTTTGGCTTAACTAGTAACCGATGATGATCCCGGAATCGTCAAGGAGGCAGTAGATTTAGAGGATGGGAAAACTCTGGAAAGGAGGCCATGGTTGATGAAATGGCATCCTTGCACAAGAATGAGGCATGGGATCCGGTTGAGTTGCCTACGTGGAAGGAAGCCCATCGGAGAGAAAATGGGTGTTTAAAAAGAAGATGAATGTAGAAGGCAAGGTGGAGAAATACAAAGCTCTATTGGTAGAAAAAGGTTATTCTCAAGTGCCGGGAATTGATTTTGGTTATATTTTTTCTCCTCGTTGCCAAGGTTACTTCTATTAGATTACTTTTTATTTGTTGTTGCCGCATTTGATTTTGAGATAGAAACATGTATGGATGTGAAGACAACATTTCTTCACTGGATCTAGAAGAGGTAGATCTACATGAAGAAACCTCAAGGCTTTATGGTGAAGGGTAAGAAAGAACTCGTATGCGGTGATAAGAAGTATCTCGTATGGGTTAAAACACTACCGAGGATGTGGTATCATAAATTTGATACCTATATACGGGGACTTGGCTTCACCGTATAGGAGGATCACCGTGTTTATTTTAAATTAATTGGTGACCGTGCTATTTATTTGGTCTTGTATGTGGATGATATGTTGTTGATTGGAAATGATAAAGAAATTATCCAAGATTTGAAGACCCAACTCGTTCTCCAAATTCAACATGAAGGATCTTGGTGCCGTAAACAATTTTTGGGCATGGAAATTAAGAGAGATCGAGCAGAGGAAGCTCGGTTAAACCGCAGGAAGTATGTCGAGACCGTATTGCGTAGGTTCAATATGCGGCGATAGTAAACCGATGAAAGTTCCTGGACTCCCGTAGGTATATAGCTATTCGCCGAACAGTTGTCCCAAGACACTAGAAGAAGAGGAGGATATGTCCCTTGTTCCATATGCAAGTGCTGGGTAGCTCGATGTATGCAATGGTCTCAGACTCGTAACGTGCATTGTACATGCGAGTAGGGAGTATTGAGCGAAGTTTATGTCAAACCCAGGGAAAGGAGCATTGGATAGAAGTGAAGCGGGTCGATATTTACATGGTACTGGTGATTATGGCTTGTGCTACCAAGGAAGACCAGGATTGGAAAGAATGTTGGACATTTGTGGTTTTGTTGATGCGTGATCAATGGAGATCTGGACCAAAGAAGATCTACAAGTGGGTATGTGTTTAGCCTATTTGGAGGTGCGACGCTTGGATGAGTAAAAGATAGTCCGTAGTGGCGTCTTTCAACTACAGAGGCAGACATACATAGCATGCCCACTCATGCAAGCAAGGAAGTAGCTATTGCGAGATTGTGTTCAAGTATGGGGTTGGTACAACAAGCTATAAGGATAGATTGTGATAGCCAAAGTGAACTTTTCTTTGCTCAGAACCCCGCTTATCATTCAAAGACAAAGCACGTTGATGTTCAATGTCACTTTGTTAGAGATATGGTTGAAGCTAAAAATGGTGTTGCCGGTAAAGGTGGACACTTTGAAGAATGTTGCGGTATGCATCGACAAAGTCTGTGAGCACTCAAAAGTTCTCTTTGGTGTAGAGAAACAATGGGTGTTGAAAGAACCGGCCCAATGAATAAGCTCTCATGTGGCTCCCCGTGGAAAGAAAACAACAAGTGGGAGAATGTTGGGTATGTGTTACATTCTTTCCACGACTAGCCCCACACATGTTGTATGTTGCGCCGGGTGCAGCAGGGTACGCGGTGGCGCAAGTGCGCCCGCGCCCCGCAAAAATTTTTGATATGCGATCCCACTCATGAGGCGTGACCCACCCATGTTTTGTGCATGAGTTTGCACATGGTTTTGGGGTACGATGGTTTTCGGCCCCTCGGTATTTTGTATATCCCGTCAAGGAACTACGAGTATGTTCTAATCCAGGGTTAATGGATCGTTTATGTATGCTTCGACATGTATATATATATGTGTGTTGTGTAACACTAAAAAGGAAGATAATGAAAAATCAAGCCGGTCATCCCAATTTGGGATCCAGGGGAAAAATCTCTCGTGTTTATCTGTTTTATGATTTATGCTCTCGCTATTGTTTATTTTCTCGTTATAAGATTCGTATGTAGATCACTTCGTTCGTGGTTAAACCTACATTCACAACCAAACTCATAAATCTTTTTTCTATTATTTTTTCTTTTTTTTTCTAGATGGAGGTGGGGTATAATGGAGTCGAAAATATGGAATGATTATGAAAGTAAGATAGGTTGAAGTCACCATCTAAGAGTAGATGGATAGATAGATAGAAAGTAGTTCGGGACTTCAACATGCATGTTTGCTGAACTTAACATACAGTATGGTAGATGAATGACATCATGAACAATATGGCTCATGAAAGGCTTCTTTGACAATGAATTTGGATTTTCATGGTAAAATTGACTCTCTCTTCTTTTTATTAGCTTCATGTATTTTTTCCTCGATCTTGATTTGTGAGATGGTAAGAAGATTTTGAAGTGAGATGGTAAGTGAGATTTTGTGGGGGTGTCTCGTAATTATTTTTGCGAAAGATGAGAGGTCAAGTTGAGAACATAAATGTGCCGATCATGGCAAGATTTTAATAGTGAAATTTAAGCGAGTTTTCTCAAAAAAAACATGTCTTTTCATCCATATACATATCAACAATAGCTAATATGAACATATTATCCAAAGGAACAATATATCCACCTAACATAGTAAAGAAATCACATAATTAACCACCATACTACATAGATACTCAAGATGAATTGGAGATACTCAAAATGAATTGGAGATATCAACGGAAACCCATTTCACTTCCCCAATGTGGGGAAAGCTAGTCCTTCCCCTCACAATATAGCAACCTCCATGTGATTCATGCATTCATACGAGTCCTTTCTATAAAGATAACTAATCAATATTTTTTTCAATCATTGTGTTAAATCGTTACAAATTGTAATAATTACACTTCAAAATATATTTTAATTTGGGTGCGTACAAGGAGAGCGGAATCATGTGGTGTTGCAATGCTCAAAATGGATTCTCCAATATTTTTGCAGAGAGAAAAAATAATACAAGTGTCATCGGTCTTTGTTCCGTAAGTTTTGATGTGCGAGGACTAGGGAGAGGCTTCTATTGTTGTGCAAGGACCAATAGTAGTTATACTACTCGGTCCCACACATCCACCAAACATAAATTAAAAACTCACTAAAATATGCACATAAATATTTGATAATATGCATATAAATATTTGGAAATAAGTTATATAAGTTACATAAATATGTCCAAAATGGGCCCATTTTTTGACTAGACCAACATCCTCATACACCAAAACATACATCACAAGTTGACAAGACCCATCGTCTCAAGTACCTCAGCTCGAATTACCATTCAAGGCAAAATGCACTACAAAACATTACAAAGCTACCCATCCAAAAGTATCGATATCCCATCAAACAGCATCCCCACCCATTTTGCATTGGGAGACTACATCTCATTGTCGAATAACAACCGGACAAAACTCGGGTACCCCCGCACAACTATTGAGTACCACCTACACAAAAATAGGGGAAATGTCTGTCACGAATATCTACATGTTTGTTTAACCATTCGACCCTATTAAGACATTAAATGACACCATTCAATTCTGGAAATAGTTCACCCAACCTTTCATTTCAAGAATTAAACACAACAGATTCCCGGAATTATAGGAATTAAATTAAAAGCATTTCAATTTAGAAATTAAATTTCCAGAAAGTACAAGGATCAACCATGATAGCTTTTCAGCCATTGGATCATGTACAAATCAATCCACACCACACAATTAAATTTGGGAGATGGCAATCCATGCCAATCTTCCCTACCAATGAAATTCTAAATCATAAAACTACAAAACCTCAAATCATATCGCATTTGAGGCATTCGTTTTCTCTTAAACTCACGCACATACATTCGTAGTTTTCGACATGATGTTCCATTCACTTTTCTCGTAAAGTGAGTTTTCGTGCTGTGCTGAGTTTCATTTTGCGGCACATACAATCATTTTCGCATGATGTTCTGTACATACAAACAAAGAGGACGAGTGTGCTCGGTGTTACATTCCGCAGCGCGAGTAGTGTGCAGCACACATTCCGATACGCATTGTACACAAAGAGTGTTACATTCCACGTCGATTGTGTGCACGGTGTTACATTCACTCTCTTCATCGCTGTTACTATCTACTCTCTTCATGCATTGTGGCAACATACAGCGTATTTCTGTTGTTCTTCAATAATGTTATTCAAGATATCAGCAAATATAATGTTGGATAAATATAGTAGTTATCGGATCGGATAGAGAGAGTATAGTGTCACACATATCACATAAGTACAAGCTCGTGTACTCATTAAGCTACATACTCATCTAAATAATGGTAAAGAAAAGCCATGCTTTTGGAATAGAGTCATTACATTAAACCAATCACGTGTTATATGTATATCTATATAAGGTATGTGATAAAGTAAGCTATGGTGATAAAGCCTATTCTATAAACATAGGTAATCACTACACAAGGATAAACAAGAGCCGTGGTACTCATAGTAATAACATGAGCTTTACACTTATACCGTAATCTTCTAAGCTCTTATCTCATTACATAGGTGTGACGTATTCTCCCTAATAATCATATTGTATATATATACAACCATATATATTACTCTCGCGTCATAGTAGACAAGTCCATGTAGCTACTGCCCATGTAGGTATCACATATCTTTTCGATGTTGATATTTACAAGTAATACATAATTGACAAGTAATACTTCAATGCGAATTAATTCACAACAAACAAATCGAAAGATTTCATGTTAGCGAAATTTTGGAATTCATACATAATTATAGTTTACTTCCTATGCGATAGGCTGTAATACTTATCAAATTTCTTAACGATGTTGGAAATTGCGAGGTTGTAGCCATGCCAAGAGTTTCATGCGTGCATCGGATAAGGAATAGGAGGCGAGGGAGAAGGGGGGCCCAACCGCGAGTGACTCATCGATGATGATGTCAATGCTCCCATTGCTCCTAGTAATGTAGTTGAAAAGGACCCCGTGGTTGCGAGATCATCCTGACCCACCATCAGCCACAGAACCACCTTCGACCTACAATACAAGGTGCAGCTTTCAACAAAGAAACATCGTGTGCACCGAGGTCGGACGAAGAGAAGACATGCTTTGCCGCAATTGATGACATCGAGTTTAAGGGATATTCAATCCGTGCATCAGCGAAAAAACATGGTATTCGTTGCCTCAAACATACATTATTGGATAAATGGGTTGACTAATACAAAGCGCAGGGCTCACATTTACGCCATGACCGAAGAGGAGGAAGATGAGGTGGTGAGTGGTGTAAGGAGATGGCCCTATTGGGACATGGGTTAGAGCTATCCAACTTAAATCCACTCGTAGCTCAAATATGTCAAGGAGGCCAAACCCCTTTAAAGATGGTTTTCCCGTAAGTCATGGTAGAGTGGGTTTAAAAAGAGGCATCCGTACCTTGTGTTACGTACGTTATAGGGCTTCGATACGAGACCCGGGCTTTAAATTCACGCCCGCAATTGTTTCCAAGTCCTCATAACACTCTCCGCTGCATATGACGAGCACTCAGTGCCCCACTGCACATATGGAACTCGCGATGAGACAGCTGACGCAGAAGAAATTGCGTATGCGGGTAATTGCAAAGAGAGGGAGTAGAAATGTGCCTAAGATATTGCCTAAGATGAGAGTGGATCACAATTCTGCGTTCGTGTCAATGCAATTGGCTCATCTATACCGGGATTTTATCTATTTAAAGGTAAAAACTCAACTAAAAAATTACATACAAATCATGTGAACTGGCATGCATGCCGTACATCCACATGCATGGATGACAAAGGAACTGTTCCTAAATTGGCTTTGCCACTTTGCACGCTCACGTACGCGGTGGTGTCTCGCCCGAAAATAGGCACTTGATGATTTTTAGATGTCATGGAAGCCACATGGTCGTGCGTACAATCGAGAGGCCAATAAGTTGGGCATTGACTCGTTAACATTGCCGGCTCATACTACTCTGCGCATTGGGTGCACCCCTTGATGTGAGCGTGTTTGGGCCTTTTCGAAAGAACTATTTCGTGTCGAGCGCAGCTTCATGGATGGCAAAGAACCTGTGGGTGGAAGTAAAGAGGTTTGAGCTAGCCGAGCTTGCTAGCAAAGCATTTAAAAGGGCTCTCTACACCTTCTAATATCACAGGTCGGATTTAGAGGATCGGTATATGGCTACTCAATCATGATGCTCTTATGCATGATACCACATGTAGCCAAGAATTTAGAAGAGCATGTTGGTGCCCAAGAAGATGTAGTCACGTCGAAGGTATAATGTCCCTTTCTAAAGGGTTGTTCCGTGGTGGTGATGATGCTAAGCATGTCGGTGAGACACACGTCGTTGATGAACCAACTAACAATATCAATGAGGTCATGATACCCACTCGAGGGTCACCGATAATGAGAAAATTGACCATGCGACCCTAAAGTCATGCACCATCATGGTTGGCGCAGGCCGTGATGAATATCACCCGGTGAAATAATGTAACATCCATCAATGAGGATGAAAGCATGGACATGCCTTCACAACCATCGAGGGTTTAAACACGAACTTGTTCATTATTTTGTGGACAATGGATCACTAGAAGAGAAGCCTATTCAACATGAAGTACCTAAAGAAACAACATGATAGGGGCCATTCAGTTGTCGAAGATGAAATCCAAAAGCAGTGTCCGGGAAAGCAGAGATTGCCGTGCATTCCTAAAGCTACCAAAAAGATAGAGAGTGAAGGCCTCATCAAGGAACTCGTACCGCATTATCTTCATTTAGGAGGAGTTCACAATTGCTCACATCCCGAAGACTATATGAATTTAATGTTCGAGTCCGAACGTAAAAAGAATGAAAGTCAGGAAACTAAAAAAGAGAAAGAAGGAGTTAGCTAATGAAAAGTTGCAAGATTGCAACGTTACAGGCTTCGAGCAAGAAGGTTGGAAAGACAAAAAAGGGCAAGAGAAGGAACATCAAAAGTAATTGGCAAGGCAACATGAGAGGTAAGAAAGGTTCGAAGAGTTGGAAAAAGGACAAGGGTGATGGCGGTGAGAAGAACATGGTTCAAGACAAAACGGTTAGAGGCAAATAGGTTGATGTCTAACACGCCGGACCACATTGCGAGCAGACACCATCATTCCAAGACCCGATTAACATCCAAGTCCCTAGCTATCGAGCAGGGGTTAGCCCACCTCTTATACCCCTACCGATGGTGGTTTGAATCCTAATTGTGTTTATATGACACCGCAACGATCGGTCGGGTTAGTAACACAAGTGGACACTTGGGCTACTCACTCCCACCATGGCTACATGGAGCAAATTGGAGTCAACCATATGCCAACATTCAGGCACATCCTAATCATCCAATGTTGGGCGATACCACCATACTTGGGCAACGCGAGAAATGGAAGCCATCAAGCATAGAGGTGCCATGACTTAATTTCTTGCAACTACAAGACACCTGCGATTTTGGTAAGGATCAAATAGGTTTGCTATATGATAGCATCCATGGATGTTTGGGAAGCTACAAACATTTTCAAGTTAGTATGTATGAAACAGGTGTCAAATCCCCAAGTTTGTTAATTTGTTGAAGTTATAGCCTTATAGCCTATATCGCATTTTGCATGAAGTTATATATCAAATGGTTTTTATAATTCCTACATATCAAACGAGCTTTCTAAATCATACAAGTTTGTTAATTCGTTGTTAATCCGTTGTATGAAACAATCTCCTATATGTGTTGTAACTATTGATAAAACATAGCATTATCCGTAATAAACATGAAGCTCGCTCAAAAGTATACACTATATCTATACGATACTTTGAAGCTTTGGGATTACCTCATAGTAAACATTATGACTCCTTGTAACATGTATGCCTTATAAGTTATAAGCATTGTATAACGAGATCAACTCCCATTGTTACCGCCATATCATATAGTATAAGTCGACCGTACAACCCTTGTAACATTTGTAATCGGTGTATATGGATCTTACACAATGACGTAATGTAAACATCGTTGTAATCACTTGTATAAAGTAGAGCACATATAAGGTATGGTAATGATAGTGTATAGCTCTTTCCGAATCTTCATAATAATCGACACTAGCCACCCTTGTAAGGATAACTAGATACTATAAGTCAATGTTCTTCTTTAGAAGAGAACAATCCCATAAGAAAAAATTCAATTTCCAAGACCTAAAAACTTGGCTAGATAACCATACATTTGCTTCAAAACATTCATGAGCTTAGGCTCATTTTTCAAATCTCCTGGTTTCCAAGAATGTTTGCAAATTCTATCAAATGTGTGATAGCAAGGATAAAAACATGACACAAATAAAACCAAAAATATAATCAACATAGCATTGTCTAGTTCATATTTAGGGCCTTTAGTCCATTCCATGTATCATGTACATATTAAAAAGTTTATGATCTTATTGTATATCAGCAAAGACTTAGACAAAATGTTCAAAGATTTGCCCTTTCATGTTGTTTTCCATTCCTAAAAAATCAAGATCCATAACACTTTTTTCACAAAATAACAAAATTGAACATTCATTTCCACATGATCCAAAAATCCCGAACTTTTTTAATAGTTATCGTGTGATTCCTTTTCACCTAATCTTCCATGCTTATTTTCAAGAATAGTGCATTTTTTTAAATATCAAAATTCCTCGCTCTATGGACAAACAAACAAGTCTCGGGAAGTTCGAGAGGCTTACTTCCTATATGCAAAAAGAAGCACAACATAAAATAGTCGAATGCTTACATTGTAACCATTTTAAACCGTTCTCAAATCTCTTTGTATACTCCTGCCTAAGTATAGCAATACTAAGGTGGCAGAGTACGCGCTTTCATCATCAATCCCGAAGAAATCATAAAACAAGCTATGCATGGGGAATAGGAATGGAGCAGCAGATGTTGGCTCTTTATCAAGGAATGACAACAGAAAGGCTAAAGGCTTTACAAAGACCTCAAAGATATAAACGAGAGGGGGCACTATCTCTTGTACCCCCTCCGCATGACTTTACTTGTTTGCTTTTTAACATGTTTTCAATCAATCTTGTCAAGTGTTATGTTGCATGCACAAGGGCAGGGGAAGGAGTTAAAGCATCATCATACCTTGGATCTGCATTCATTCACAAAGGCAATGGCAAGTTTAATTACAGGTCTATTTCTTTGGATTCCATGTTTTTTAAGACTACCCCGCGGATGAGGGTTGAAGTCCCGTGTGTAGAAAGAAGTCGCCTTTCCCTTCACCCTCATCTCGGGGTAAGTGGGTCCGTAGCTCGCTTTCTTTATGATGTTTCACCGCCTAAAGTGGGAAGTCTAGGGAGAAGTCTCTCTGGCAGGATTAGAGGAGGGCACTAGTGTTCGATCTTCATTTGACATGAAGACTTCGTTGGGACTAGCATAGAATTTTGGATGAAAGGGCATCAATGTCAACCTTGTTAATATGTGTGGTGTAAGCTAGCATAGGATAGAAGGGAAGGGGTACGTGTCGAGCCGCAAGTGAAGCTAATCAACACTTCCACTAATTAGTCGCACCAGCAAGATAAAGTACATGGACTTCGGACAAGTGAGCATCGAGCGAAAAAGGCATCGCTTTCTCTGCTACTCAATTGTCTCAAGTTCAAGAGAGAGAGATGGAGTTTATTCATGAAAAGTCTTCATCAAAAGTAAGAAGATATGAGGCTAAAATGGACACTTT
This sequence comes from Pinus albicaulis, assembly GCA_034641835.2. NCBI lineage: Eukaryota > Viridiplantae > Streptophyta > Pinopsida > Pinales > Pinaceae > Pinus > Pinus albicaulis. The sequence continues at coordinate 112,059 of JAXQQM020090871.1, read as the reverse complement.
TTATACTTTAGTGGCCAAAATTGCACAATCCCTTTCCGTCCTATGGAGCCATCACAATCCTTACCCAATTTCCAAAATTTTCCCGTTGGCTCTTTTCATCCTTTCTCATCTCGACCGAAAGAGGAAAACATCGTGGTTCATTACTCGTCTTCTCCCACCCGCACTTCATATTAGGCATGGTCAATTCGCATTTTCATTCACAAAGTTCGAGCAACCATTTTTGTCGGGAGAAAAATACCAGGTTTGTGTCAAGGAAGAAACTCAAAGCGAGCTTGTTCTTATGTAATTCTTAGTGTTATAATGTTTTGTGAGGCAACTTTCTGTTATTAGAACAACATATTAAGCAACATACCCAAGCACGCATTAACATTCGTAGGCACGTAATGTACAAGTATAGTTTCATTTCTTTAAGCGCCTCTTTTTGGAGTTTTGGAATATTTTTGTTCGATGGCATTGGCCGAAACTTTGTTGTTATGTACACTACCATCCGCGCTTTAACAGCTTTTTTAATATAAAAGCCACCCATTTCTCGAATCTTCTTTTAAATTATAGCGATATTTACCTCAAATCGTATAGGAGAAATGTACAGCAGCTGTGAGTTTGAGTTTCCGGTGAATGGGCCGATTCTCCCCGCATATGTGGCCTTAGGAATTTCTAAATTGGTTTGCAACATAACTATGAGAAGAGGTTTTGGAGAGGAAATGCACCAGTTTATCGATAAAATAGAGACCCACCTCTAAAATAGAGTTTCGTCCTCAAACAGAGAGAAGCCCAAAAACGCAGAGAAGCCCAAAAATGAGAGAAGCCCAAGATTAACTTTGTCCCGAAAACTATTTAGATTGCAAAATTGAAGGGAACGAGTCCCACACCCAAAACCCTACATTCCAATCAAACACCGTAAAACCCAAAACCCCACATTCCAATCAAACACCGTAAAACCACTCAAAAGAGAACATCTCCTCAAAGGTGAAATGTGTTTACAAACACAGAGATATTACCTGTAGGACGAGTCCTACCTTAAAACTCCTATCCCTCCGTGCTTCCTCTTTCATTCCACGACTCGCATTGCATTGTATTCTTCTCCACCGACCTCGCATTCCTTCTCCGATCGACTGCGAAAAAACAAAAACACAATCAAGCACCAAAATTAAACAAAAAATGCAAAACACTTCCACCCCTTATGGACCAAAGCAAGAGTTGAAAAACGCACAACCACTAGCCGAATAAACCAACTAACGCACAACCACAGCCGAATAAACTAACCACAGGCGAAGGTAAACCAACCTCGCCACACGAAATACCAAACATCCGACCCATAACCACACAACAAGCCAAAGAAAACAACCAAACCGCGAGGCTAAACCACCAGCAGAAACTCACAAGAACAGCACCGGTTTTCCACCACCCACGATCGCCAAAGTCGGCCACCGTAACCAGACCAGGGGAGCTCCACCCAGAGAGCAGCAGCGCCATCGCCAAGGAGGAGCGTCGCGACAGATGGCGGCGTAATGGTCGGGCATTGGAGCCAACCATCGCAACAATCGGGAGAGCCAAACAGTACAAGAAACCGCACCGCGACCGAAAATGAACGTTATGGCGACCAAGCTCCACAAAAAGCGCGGGAGTAGACCTATGGACTGTGTCCAAGACCGCGTGACCGGCCGCACGTGGACCGCACGTGACCGGCATGCTCTGAGCACTCGTCGTACATGCGCACCGCGATGTTGACGTGGTCGGGTCCGCTGCGCCGACGTGTTTAACCACTGGCGACTCTCCCCTATAAGTAAAAGTTTGTTTTTCTGCCTTGCTTTGGAAAAAATGATATGGACATTTGGAAAAAGTTAGCATAACCATGGTTCTGCTAAGTTTCAAGATTCGCCATACAGCTGGTGGAGGATGGTACGAGGGATTTGATAAGGTTTCGTTAACTTTCTTATGAATGGGACATATTGTAATTTCTGGGAAAAAGTTGAGGCGACACAACTACGACTTTATGGTCTATCTGCCAATGATATTGAATCGTTGTTGCAGTGTACTGGTCTCTAAACTTTAGTGCGTGGGTCCATCCTCTTTTTAGTACTGTCTTTATGTGTAACTTATTCCCACTAGTTGTGGAATTGATTTTTAAATTAATTAGTTTATTAGTTTATGGTCCACTGGGTGAAATTTCAACAATCCTGCAATGTGAGTTTGGTGAAATTATCCCGAAATTCAAGTTTTTTTTAAACAAAAGCAAACCATTATAATCTTGAACACTTGTCATTGAAGGATGGAATTAAAAATTTATAATAAAAAATTAGTTATTAAAATGTTTGAATTAGGATTTGGTATTTATAATTGAGATGTATGTATGTATTTTTTTTTTTTTATTATTTCTTATATTTCATATTTGTTTTTTGTTTTTTTAATTATTAAATCTAATCTTATTTTTTTAATTTAATTTAATGAAATTTAATAAATTTGTTTAAATTCAATATTTATTTATTTTAATTTTGTTTGTTTCTTTTTTATTTATTTTTTATTTTAATTACATAAAGTTTAATAAATTTTTTCATTTAAATTAAATTTTTGTATTTTAAATTAATTTGTTTTTTTTATTTATTTAATATTTTTAATTAATTTATTTTTTTCCATTTTCCATTTTTAATTGATTTTTTAAATATTTTAAATTTTCATTTTATAAGTGTTTTTGATTAGTATTTTTGTTTTGTTTATATATATATATATATATATATTATTTATTCATTTATTTATTTATTCTTATTTCTATTTTTAAATTATTATATTTTTATTTTTATTTTTAATTAATTAATTAATTAATTTATTATATTTTAATTAATTAATTAATATTTATGCATTTATTTATTTATTTTTATTTTTATTATTTTTATTTTTATTTAAAAATAATAATAATAATAATAATAAATAAATAAATAAATAATTAAATAAATAAAATTTTATCAGTATTGTTTATTTATTTATTTTTACTTTTACTTTTATTTTTATTTTGTTTTTATTTTATTTATTTATTTATTTTTAATTATTATTTTTATTTTTATTTTCATAGTTTTTAATTTCTATTTATGTATTTATTTATTTTTATTTTTATTTATTTTTTATTTTTATTTTTAGTAATATTAAATTAATTGAACAATTAGTATTATTATTATGACTTATTTATTTATTTGATTTGATTTGATTTTATGTTTGATTTGATTTGATTTTATATTTTATTTTTATTTTATTTTTATTTATATAGAATTTATAATAAAAATATAATAAAATGTATTAAAATTAAATAAATAAATAAATAAATAAATAATTTCCCTATTCTAGTCAAACTAGCCGTTTTTCCAACGGCTAGTTGGAGTGGTCTTGTTCTATTTAAACTGGTTTCCTGATCAGATTTCTCATCTTGTCCCGATGATGAACCACACTGGCTGGTTTGAAACGCGTCGACAAAAATTTCTTTTATGTGACTTTCACTGAAAATTTTTTACACCATTTTATGGATCACAGAAGCCAAATTCCTAATATATATATATTTGTTTTTTTAATAATTTTTTTAATTTAATATTTTTATTTTATTTTATTTTATTTTTTCATTTTTCATTTTTAATTCATTTTCAAATTTTAATTTAAATAATGTTTTTTAAGGCGGAGCATAGACATCCTACAACATTGTTGCAGCCCATATCGGTACCTGAATGGAAGTGGGAAGTTATATCCCTGGACTTTATCACAGGTTTACCGTGGACAAAAAGGCAAAATGATTCCATCATGGTGGTAGTGGACAGAGTGAGTAAATTTGCACACTTTATACCTGTGCAGTCTACTTACAGGACTGTACAGATAGCAGACATATTTACGAGGGAAATTTTCAGGCTGCATCGTATTCCAAAGACAGTAATCTCGGACAGAGATGTTAAGTTTACCTCAGCATTTTGGAAGACTCTGTTTACAGGTCTTGGGACCCAAATAAACTTTAGTACAGCTTATCATCCCCAAACCGACAGTCAAACAGAACGAGTAAACCAAGTGTTGGAAGACATGCTGCGCATGTATGTGATGCAGCATCCAACCAAATGGGAGGACTATTTGCATCTTATTGAATTTGCTTACAACAATGGCTACTAAGAGTCCCTGAAGATGAGTCTTTTCAAGGCCTTGTATGGGAGGCAGTGTCGCACACACATAAATTGGAGTAGCCCTGAAACAAAATTAATGTTGCGACACGAGATGCTTGCTGAAATGGAAACAGAGGTAAAGAAGATAAGACAAATCTGAAGGCTACACAAAATCGGCAGAAGATCTATGTAGATAAAAAGATGTCTTATCGGGAATTCAAAGTGGGAGACCATGAGTATGTGAGGATCAAACGTAAGAGGAGTACCTTGCGGTGGACCTCTTGTGCAAAGTTGGCTCCTAGGTTCTGTGGACCTTTCCAAATTTTGGAAAGGGTAGGACCCGTGGCCTATCGGCTGGCTTTACCCAGTCATATTTGAGTACACAATGTGTTTCATGTGTCCCTGTTGAAGCGTTATGTGCATGATTCAAAGCACATAATACATTGGAAAAATATACAGGTAGGATAGAATTAAAATCCTAACTTGAAATATGATTTCTTTATGAAGAGTTTAACATGGAAATTTGATGTTCACAGGTAGAGCCAGACGGTGAGTTTCTGGTCGAGCCGCAACACATACTTGACCGTAGGGAAATCATGCTCTGAAAGAGAGTCATCACCTGGGTTAAAGTGCAGTGGAAGCACTTTGGCCCAAATGAGGCTACTTGGGAGGACGAAAAATTTGTGCGTGAGGCTTACCCATAGCTCTTTTTAGAGCTAGAGTGAAACACCAAGGACGGTGTTACTTCCAGGGGGGGAAGTTGTGACAGCTGCATTAAGCTGCATTAAGGATAACTAGTTGTTAACTAGTTATGAGACAATTTTAATTATTGTTTTAAGAAAAAGACTGGAATTATTAATGTTTTGCTAAAAGGTTATTTTCAGTAGTGATTAATTTTGAATAATAAATCAGTTGTGGAATTAATTTCATAAAAAGTAAACACTGATGGTAAATGTTTTCCAATAACTGGAAAGTGGTTAGGAAGAGTTACCTGCTCCTATGGGGATAAGAGACTGATCCCAGTGAGGAGTGGGGGTTCTGTTGATGGAATGAAGGATGGAGTGAAGAATTTTCTTGAGCTGGTAGAGACCAGTGGAAAATCACTCAGCAAATCTTGATTTAATTTTCTGGCACTAACTAGACCATAAGTCTTGAGGTCACAACAAAAATTCCACTGTTTACCTGTACCTATTCATGATTGGAGCACGGGGGCAAGAGTAGGACGTTATTGCCTCTCTTAATGGTTGGGAGGACCACAACTAAATTTTGCATAGTTCAGATAAGTAATTGTGTGTATATTTTCAGTAAGATAAGTACTGCAATACACCCACTTAGAAAATGTTTAGACATTTATTTATGACAATAACAGTGGATACTCATTTTAATGTTATTAGCTCGTTATGTATAATTCTCTAGAAATATTGGATATTATAATAGAATTTGATGGCACATATTTAGTAAAAACGTCATTACTATATATCAAATAGATGAAAGGAACTTGCACTTGCACCTGGCCACAAGCCTAGAATTTGATGGCACATATTGACTTGTCAAATATTATATTGACACGTAAATAATTAAGTGCTATGATATTTTGTATTCATGTCATAATATTTGCTTTTATTTAAATAGCTTATGTTCATATTTCTTAAAATATGTGTATTGTTTTAACTTTTGTGGTAAAAATTATATTTTCTAGTTTTTTAAACCCTTTATTTTAGCATATGGTTTATGTCATAGTTATGTTTTTGTAAGGAAAATAATGAGTAGAGTATATCAATGTTTTAGAATAAAATCAAGGTGATTTTAATTCCCATCTAAAATAACATGAAACAAATTAGGTTGGATGTAGTGTTCATTAGGTGGTATCAATTTTTGGGACTCTAAGAATCAATGTGTATTTTATTAATCTGAAATCATTATAGTTTATTGGATGAATACAAGTTTAATATTATTGAAAATATCCTGTAACAACTTCATTTACTACAATTTTTTTTTTCTTCTGATTATAACATAATTAGTAATTTGTCGTCAAAGACATTAACGTAGTTCGTCATTATTCGACAAAACTCTTTCATTATATTTTCTGTTGTTATGATTTCCTTCACAACTTATGAATTCACGTATAACATTTTTCGGATATTTAGGATCCTTGTCCTTCTTATCAAATTCATAATTCACTTTCATTTGTGACTATAATTGACCACAGTTCGTCACCACCTTGTTCTACTATAATTGTATTTCTAATGTTTATACCAAATCTAGTATAATATGGTAATATTACACTTTATATTATACCTTAACATTTTTATAGTATTCTAAACCCACTTTCATTAATTTCCACCATTACATATTATATGGTACCCTTAATACTACATATGTCACTCTTAACATTCATAAGAGTTAACACTATTTATATTATTAATTTCCACCCACTGATAAACATACATTTTAGTTCAAGGTTATAACTAAACCCTTTCAAAGGATTTAATAATGTCTTTATTATACCATATAGCATTCATGCAAAGTTCTTTTTTATAATTTACTCATCGTATATTTGGAATGTCTGCAACACTATTCCAGACTTGACAAACTATGACTTTAGAAAGAGAATCATAATATATATGTTTTATACTTTTACCCTTCCACATGCAATATGAATTGATCATTCGTAACCTTGTTACTTTATGTCAATCGTTTTGGTATTTTATTGAGTTTATTAAACGTATACACTAGGGTAATGTATTAATCTACTAGTTTTTAACTTACGATGGTGATATGCATATTTCCTTAACACATATAATATAGGAATACACCAATCCTACTTTAATATAACGATATGCATTTACATGTTTGGGGATTTGAAATTACGATCTGTATATCTCCAGGTCAAAAGTTTTTAAAAAGCGTTTGTAGATTAAAGATTTTCATATTTATGATTGTACTATAGTGATTAAATTAATCACATGGTCTCGAATATTTTTCCCTATCCTTTCGTTAGCTTAGATTATCGCACGTTGACGTATGCATAATGGGATCGATGTCCGTCTGGATTATTTCGCATACTAAACCCTATTCCATTTCTCATTTTCATTTTGGCATTTTTGGTTTTTTCGACTTTGGTTTTCCATCAAACCCTCGTTTCGGATTTTTCCATGTTGTCCATCCAATTTGCGAGCATTATCACGCAAACAATCTATGGTCTCTAATAATGCTTCATTATCAAGTTGGTTTCACGTTTTGCTTCAAGTACGTTAGTATAGTTTATGATTTTGTTATTAACGTTTTTTAGAAATGCTACCTCTATAATATTTATTTTATTTGGAATTCAATTTATTTCCTTCGTTTTAGTATTCTTTGCAACTAACCTATTTCATTTTGGTTGCGGGGGTTTCATTTTTATTTGAGACTTTTAAACTATCCTCCCTCAATGTTTCGTGAGGTCTGTGAGGTATATTTCTTTTCCCACCATCAACAGGGTACACTCTTACCTTTTCTTGATCTTCGTATTTACTACGATTTCTACGACTATGAGGTTCCTACGGTGCTTTCATTTCTTTGCATTACCAATTTACAGTGGATTGAATCTTCGATTTACTTATCTACGAACTCTATGTTGTAATTCTTATACTATATTATATCTATGTTAATACAATAACGTAGCCGTGATTTTAAGTCCAAGCATAATAGTATAGATATTTGCTTTCGTATTCATATTACTTGTTAAGATGGCTCCCTCACGCATTACTAAATGTAAAAAGTTTCCATTTAAGATTAATTCGGAGACCTTGAAATCTCGTATGGGTTATACTATTGAATGTATAACATTTTCTTATCTTAATTTTTGGGTTTTTTTAAGTTGAAAATAAAACATCTTTGAAATCTCGTCCGTAGTTATTCTATTGAATGTACAACATTGTCTTATCTTAATTTTTGGGTTTTTTCGTTGGAAATAAAATGTCATTGTGCAACTTCGATTTTGCCCCAATTAAATCGACAGAGCATGCATTGAGCTTGGCCATTTTAACATTCTCTCGCATACATCATTGGTTTTGCATTTCGATTATTTTGAACTCTTCGTGTACTATTGTTCAATTTTCTCCTTAATGAGATCTCATCGTTGGTTTTCAAATCGATTTGATTCCTCTCCAATGTAACCATCGCCAAGAGTCATAATAGCATTAGAGACATTTTTATTTAGGTCTTCTCTTCGTCACTATATTCGTAATTTCCACTTGGACTCTCTATAGAAAATTGATATATTTATTTATTTGTGACTTAACCAATTTAATTTGCATCAATTCTTATATCCCTGGAATGATCGATTTATCTGCATAGAATTCGATTTTTTGATTTGACTCAGACATTCCTCATTTCCGCATGAGGACTTTGAGTTTCGTTTTTAATTTTAATACTCTTCATAACATTCTTATGTTCATGCGAAATTTAACCTTTATATTGACTTATTAAATTTTATTTGGAATTAACACTAATGTGTTACGTGATTTATATTCTATATGAGATTTTCATCTTTACATTTATATGTCTATTTGAGAATAATATGAAATAATTTTAGGATTTTATTAATTTCTCCAATTTAATAAAATCATAATTTGTACAAGAGCAAATAAATCAATTATACTACGCTTCCCGAGAGTTTTAATAGGCACTCTGTCGACGAGACTCAAGGTATTCGCCATCCCTCTTGTTATATTAATTTCCTCTTTCTCTTGTTTCATCAAATCATTTCCCTTAAGCATTTTTCTCATATTTATATGTAGGTTTCACGTCACATCGTATAATATAAAACAAAGTAAGGTAATTTTTCCATATTTAATTATTTTTGTCCCTTATTTATATATGATTTACTTTACTTAAAATTAAAGATATTTATACACATACTAAATTATGTGTATAATTGTATGTGCAGTACTCCATTTCCTTCAATGCACATGCATTTTATAGTTTAATTTATAATCATCGTAAATTTTGGACAATTCAATATGTCATTCATCGATGAGAATTTGGTTTCTTCTATACGAGGTTGGTCCATATCTCTTTGAAGAATTCATTCTCTTGAATTCCGAACTAAATTCAAATTGATAATTTTGTTGTAACTATTTAGTTTGGACCATGGACTTTGTCTATAATTTATGAGATAATTAAATTGTAATTTATATAGAATAATATCATGATTTAAATTATTGCAGTATGATACAGATGTATTCACCCTCGAATTTTGAGTTATATTTCTTTACCGCATATACTTTATGCTATCGACTTTGTAACATTTTCTAAGCTAATGCAATAATTTATGTATATCCAAAATCTTCTAATTATCTTACAATAGTAGATATTACTTGGAGTTTACATATTCATGTTTACGAAAGGAATTTTTCTCTTTATGTATAAAATTTCCTATTTAATGTTATTAATGCGCAACTTATAAATACACTAAATTTAACTTCTTTTCCATGGATTTATCTATGTTTTCTTGTATACAATATTAAGGTTTACAACTTAACCTCGCATTTAAACTACTCTGTCGAGGTTTATACATTATGATAGTTGGTTTATTAAATTCTAATTGTCTATGTAACCATACAAATCAACTATAATTTCTATAGTTGTTTATACGTTAAATACATCAGTTGTCTAAATAAATTTTTATACATAATTTAATCATGCATAAAATTAACTTTCTTACACACTCCATCTACTATAATTAAATCATACTTCAATACAAATAGATAATTTCAAACTTTGTGTAACAATAAAATTTATAACCCAGAATTGAATTATTTTGTGCATACCAATTTTGGTAAGACTATTTTCCACCCAACCTTGAGCTTTCTCTCCATTGCTCCCCGTGAGAGACCAATTCCTCCCAGTACAGACAACCTCTTATCTACCTAGAATGACTTATCTAAAGCTTGTTTTCCCTTCAACATGTTTCCATAAGCTGCGTCCGATAATCGGGATGTTGGTTTTCTTTCTTTGCCTAAGATTTCATTTTTGTTTTGTTCCACAAAAGTACTTTAAAACTAGCGTTTTTCCTCTTTTCTAGTTTTATTTCACCTCTTTCTTAGTAACTTTCCACTTCTTCGAGGTATCTTTTTAGATTTTTATCTCCAATCTAATATTTTAAATTTAATTTATTTTCTCCAAGGATTTTTGGAGAATCTCTGAAAAGTCTTTGGAATCTTATCCATCCTCATGGGTTGAAATCGTGGTCTCCATTTATACTCTAATATTTTCGATAATTCAAATTCCACATTTATAAATTAAAAATATGTTCACAATAATTGTTTTCCTTAAGTCCACTCAACCTTTATGATTGTTCAACTGTCTAATAAAAGGAGTAAAATTGAGGATATTACATATCCATAATGACTAAAGGGTAAAAATGCAAGGTGAGTTACACTTTCGTGAGAAAGCGCGGTGGAAAATTCATTTTCCAACGGTTCATGAAGTTTGTAAATTAGTTCTGCTGAACTAATTATCGTTTATATCGACGACATATTGACAGCAGATATGGCAAATGATAGCGGAGATGGGAAATCCGACAATAGAAGTTTGACCATACTTTTGAAAAGAATTAGACGTAAATATTTCTTATAAATATACCATCCGCAGTCGCATGAACTTTTCGGTTTTGTTACCATTTGTTACCATTGTTTGATCCGTTCTGTCTCGTTGTGTTTGTTGTTGCTGCTTAGTGTTTGTTGTTGCAAGGGCGAGCGGTGAGAAGGCTTGGTGTTTTTGTTTATGTGAGTTTTAATTTTCTCTATGTTTTTTGTTGGATTCAATGCCCGCGTCTCACGATCTCCCGCCTCGTCATTTGTTGTCGTGCAGCACCGCCCTCCTCTTTGTTGTTGTCATAAGCTAGTCTCCCAGGAATTCCAGTGTAGATGACTCATTTGCTTCATTTTCTTGTGTAGTCCCACTAATGAAAGAAAGAAATTGTAGAAAAATTGTCACCAAATATATGCTTGATGTGTCACCAATAATAGTTGATAGTTGACCTTTAAATTTTTATTGGTTCAACTGCATCGAGATAATCGTTGCAAGAATTCTGTCCACCCTTTAAATGATAGTAACAATTGTAATGGTACATAACAATATTTCACACAATAGTCTTAGAGATGAACCTTATCACAAACTAGTAGTCATCAAACAATTGAAGGTTCTCTTCCTGAAAACTGAAAGAGAAAAACACAAAGCCAATATTCTTACTAGGGAGACGCTGGATGAAGAGTTCTCTATGTTCGACCTCTTCTTCACTCATCCCTCAAAGCTCTTTCATGCTGACCCTTCCTCTCTGTTTTGTTCTTTGTTGTCCTTTCTTCATCCCTCGCGTATTATTGTGTCTTTTCATTCCTTTGGTCCTCTCTAATCTATACTAACGTAAGAATGTCTATTTGTCCTACTAAGCTAATATTGTCTTTGTTCTTTCTTAGCTTGTAGGTTGTATTTGTGTTCTATTTCTTCCTTGAACCTTTGTTATATTGTCTTTGTCTTTCTGTAGTGTTTGTTTGTGGTTACATTTCCTATCTTCCGGATACTCCTTGCTAAGCTATAACCTAAGCTTTTCTTTCTTATTCTGAACTAAAGCTTCCTAATCATGCTAGCTTTCTAATGCCTCAAAGAGTAGAGATATGATGTGTTTTCTGATGGATCTGATAGCTCCGTTATTTCCTTCAACCTCTACGCATCTAATATCTCTCGTGTTCTTATTATGAGCACCAACTCACAACTCTCGTTCTTTCTTAAGCTTGTAGGTTGTATTTGTGTTCGTTGCTTCCTCGCGACCTTTGTTAGATTGTCTTTGTCTTTCAGCGGAGTGTTTGCCTATGGTTATAGTGCCTATCTTCCTTAATACTCCTTGCTAAGATAAAACCTAAGATTTTCTTTCTTATTCCTGAACTGAAGATTTGTAATCAAGCTAGCTTTCTAATGCCTCAAATAGTAGAGCTTTATGTGTGAATTTTGACATAACTTCATCAACCACTACCACTAGTTGTTTAAGTAAGTGTATAAAATAATTTTGCACCCCTTTTCCATATTGCTTCAATCATAAGTTTCTATTTGTAGATTTTAGGCCCACCTCACTAGATGATGTGGTGGTTTTATTGTAATTGAGATGATTAAATTACTAGGATTGAGGTTGGTTATTTAAAAAAATAACCAAACATTGATTTAGTGATACTTTTCATTTTTTTGGACTCTTATGCATTTAAATTGGTTTTTTCATGGTTTTTATGAAGTGTTTTTGAATCACAAAAAGTTTCTATGTCTTAGAGTTATGTATTTTTAGGTGAAAACATGGAATTTCATAAGATATTGTCCCTTTCAAAGGGACTTAAAAAATCTTATAGCAATTGGCAATTGAGTTCCCGGTGGCATAATGGATTGAAATGGCTAAATATGGTTGATTCATGTGTACATAAGAGCTTGTTTGATTCTTAGATATCATTTTGCCTCAAAGAATTGAAAACAATGTGTTATAGGGTGGATTCTTATAGCTTCCTTATTTTCTATTTCCTATAGTAAATGCACAAAAATTTCTCTGACTTACAAAATCCTATAGAAATTGATTTCCTTGTGTACGATGGATTGAAATGGCTAAATATGGTTGATTCATGTGTACATAAGAGCTTGTTTGATTATTAGATATCACTTTTCCTCAAAGAATTGAAAGCGATGTGTTATAGGATCGATTCATAGCTTCCTTATTGTCTATTTCCTAGTAGATGCACACAAATTTTCTTCTACCTTTTTATAGATGTGAAAAAGATTGGATTCCTTATAAGTTGATATAATTACATTAGATACCTTTGATAGTGGTTGGAAAAATGAATACTCGAAATACATATGAAGTGAAATTGAATGGTATTCTATGAAAAAGGTGAAATGCATGTTGTCTATAGTTTATCATTTTATGCATTTGGAGGCATGATGTTAATAGAAATGGTTTATTGATAATGAAGACCCTTGGCTTCTTACCATAATGCTACTATAGGTTTTCCACTATATTCATATTTCTGTTGATGCTAACTATTTTTTATTAATGTACCTAAATTTACACCTTCCATGATGCTTCCTTTCCTAGTGTTGTCATTTACTTTTCTAATCTTTTAAAATGCTAAAAGTGGAGTATTTTATGATGTAATGGATATTACTAATCTAGATTATGTACGGTGATATGATGATAGTGTGTAAGTTGATGTTCAAGTTGTAAAATTCTTGTTTCCATTTAAGATTAATTCAGAGACCTTGAAATCTCGTATGAGTTATACTATTGAATGTATAACATTGTCTTATCTTAATTTTTGGGTTTTTTCGTTGAAAATAAAACATCTTCGAAATCTCATCTGAGTTATTCTATTGAATGTACAACATTGTCTTATCTTAATTTTTGGGTTTTTTTACGATTTGGAAATAAAATGTCATCGTGCGGCTTCGATTTTGCCCCAATTAAATCCGAGAGCATGCATTGAGCTTTCTTGGCCTATTTTAACATTCTCCTAGGCATACATCATTGGTTTGCACTTTGTTATTCTAAACTCCTTCATGTACTATTGTTCAATTTTCTCGTTAATGAGGATCTCGCCGTTTGGTTTTCAACCGATGTTCAATTCCTCTCGATGTAACCTACCGCCTGAGAGTCATAATAGGATTAGAGACATTTTATTTGAGGTCTTCTCTTGTCAATGCTATATTCTTTCGTAATTTCCACTTGCACTCTACTATAGAAATTTGATATATTTATTTATTTGTGACTTAACCAATTTAATTTGCATCAAATTCTTATATCCCCGGGAATGATTGATTTATCTACATTAAATTCGATTTTTTTATTTGACTTCAATAGAATCCTCATTTCCTCATGAGGACTTTGAGTTTCGTTTTATTTTTAATACTCTTCATAACATTCTTATGTTCATGCAGCTTAACCTTTATATTGACTTATTAAATTTTATTTTGGAATTAACACTAATGATATTACAGATTTATGATACGTATGAAATTCTCATGCTTTACATTTATATGTCTATTTGAGAATAATATGAAATAATTTTTTAGGATTTTATTAATTTCCTCAATTTAATAAAATCATAATTTGTACAAGAGAAATAAATCAATTATGCAGTAGCATTTCCGAGAGTTTTAATAGGCACTCGCTTTAATCGAGACTCAAGGTATTCGCCATCCCTCTTGTTATATTAATTTCCTCTTTCTCTCGTTTCATCAAATCATTTCCCTTAAGCATTCTTCTCATATTTATATGTAGGTTCTACCGTCACTATATAATATAAATACGGTAAGGTAATTTTTCCATATTTAATTATTTTTGTCCCTTTTATTTATATATGATTTACTTTACTTAATTAAAGATATTTATACACATACTAGATTATGTGTATAATTGTATGTCGCAGTACTCCGCTACTCCTTTCAATGGCATAGTTTTATACGTTTAATTTATAATATCTCAGTAAATTTTGGACAATTTCAATATGCTCATTCATCGTAGGTAGAATTTGGTTTCTTCCATACGAGGTTGGTCCATATCTCTTTGAAGAATTAATCCTCTTGAATTCGCGAACTAAATTCAAACTGATAATGTAACTATTTAGTTTGGACCATGGACTTTGTCTATAATTTATGACATAATTAAATTGTAATTTATATATCGCGAATAACATCATGATTTAAATTATTGCAAGCTGACACGAATAGGTATTCACCCTCGAATTTTTGAGTTATATTTCATCGTACGCACATACTTTATGCTATACCGACTTTCGTAACATTTTCTAAGCTAATGCGACACTTTATGTATATCCAAAATCTTCTAATTATCTTAAGCAATAGTAGATATTACTTGGGAGTTTACATATTCATGTTTACTGAAAGGAATTTTTCTCTTTATGTATAAAATTTCATATTTAATGTTATTAATGCACAACCGATAAATACACTAAATTTAACTTCTTTCCCATGGATTTATCTATGTTTTTCTCATCGTGTATACAATATTAAGGTTTACAACTTAACCTCGCATTTAAACACCTCGCTACTAAAGGTTTATACATTGGATGACGCTTGGTTTATTAAATTCTAATTGATACTATGTAACCATACGAATCCACTATACTTTCTATAGTTGTTGTCCAGTTAAATACATCGGTATCTGTCTATAAAAATAAAATTTTATACGAAATTTAATCATGCATAAAATTAATCTCTTTCTTACACACTCCATCTACTATAATTAAATCATACTTCAATACAAATAGATAATTTCAAACTTTATGTAACATAAAATTTATAACCTCAGTGGATTATTTTGTGCATACGATTTTTGGCAAGACTATTTTCCACCCAACCTTGAGCTTTCATCCGCCGCTCGAGCAGACCACTCCTCCCAAGTATAGACAGCTCGGTATCTACCCAGGAATGACTTATTTAATCTTGTTTTTCCCTTCCGACATGTTTCCATAACTGCGTGTAGTTAATCCAGTGATCTCAGGCTCCTTTTTGCCTAAGATTTCCTTTTGTTTTTTCCACAAAAGTGCTTTAAAACTAAGCGTCTTTCCTCTTTCTAATTTTATTTCATCTCTTCTTAGTAACTTTCCACGTTTCTGCGGGGTATCTTTTTAGATTTTTTATCTCGATCTAATATTTTAAATTTAATTTATTTTCTCCAAGGATTTTTGGAGAATCTTTGGAAAGTCTTTGGAATCTTATCCATCCTCATGGATTTGAAATCATGGTCTCCCATTTATACTCTAATATTTGCACAATAATTCAAATTCCACATTTATAAATTAAAATATGTTCACAATAATTGTTTTTCCCTCAGGTCCACTCAACCTCGGTGATTGCTCAACCGTCCCAATAAAAGGAGCAAAATTGGGGATATTACATATCCATAATGACCGAAGGGTAAAAATGCAAAGGTACGGGTTACACTTTTCGTGAGAAAGCGAGAGGGTGGAAAATTCATTTTCCATCGGCTTCGGCTAAAGTTTGTAAATTAGTTCCCATTGAACTAATTCTCGCCGATTTATATTGACGACATATCGATTTCGGCGTGGGTAAACGAGATTTTTGGTACGAGATGGGAAATCCGACACACGAAGTTTGGCCAGTACTTTTGAAAATAATTCGACTAAACTATTTCTTATAAATACAGTCCATCCCGTGACATCGCAAGAACTTTCGGGTTTGTTACCATTTGTGCCATTGTTTGATCCGTCACTGTCTTCGTTGTGTTTGTTGTTGCGAGGGTGAGGAGGTAGAGAAGGCTTGGTGTTTTTGTTTATCGTGGGTTTTTAATTTTTTTTCTCTATGTTTTTGTTCGCTGGTGTTCACAAAATAACACAGTGGTTCCCGACGATCTCAAAGCCTCGTCGCTTTGTTGGCGTCGCGGCCTCGTCTCCTCTTTTGTTGTTGTCTCGCTCGTCTCACGAGTTACGTGTCAGATACTGAAAAAGCCTCATTTGCTTCATTTTCTTGTGTAGTCCCATTAATGAAAGAAATAATATATGCTTGATGTGTCACCAAATATATGCTTGATGTGTCACCAATGATAGTTGATAGTTGAACTTTAAATTTTTATTGGTTCACCTGCATCAAAATAATCGTTGCAAGAATTCTGTCCACCCTTTAAATGATAGTAACTTGGTATCGTAATGGTACATAACAATATTTCACACTGATAGCATTATTGAGATGAACCTTATCACAAACTAGCGATCATCGGACAATTGAAGGTTCTCTTCCCCGAAAACCTGAAAGAGAAAAACACAAAGCCAATATTCACTTCTCGGGCGAATACATCGGACGAAAAGTTCTACTATGTTCGACCTCTTCTTCCTCATCCCTCAAGCTCTTTACTCGTTACCCTTCCTTTTTGTCTGTTTGTTCTTTGTTGTCCTTTCTTCATACCTACGTATTATTGTGTCTTTTCATTCTTTTGGTCCTCTCTAATCTATACTTAACGTAAGAATGATACTATTTGTCCTACTAAGCTAATATTGTTCTCTTGTTCCTTTCTTAAGCTCGTAGGTTGTATTTGTGTTCCGTGGCTTCCTCGCACCTTTGTTATATTGTCTTTGTCTTTACAAATAAAGTGTTTGTTTGTGGATTTACATTTCCTATCTTCTGAATACTCCTCGCTAAAGCTATAACCTAAGCTTTTCTTTCTTATTCCCCGAACCATAGCTTCTAATCATGCTAGCTTTCTAATGCCTCAAAGAGTAGAGTTTCGTATGTGTTTCTCCTCCCCGATGAGCTGATAGACTCTGATTTCTTTCCTTCGACCTCCTCGCGCATCTAATATCTCCGTGTTCTTATTATGAGCACCAACTCACAACTTTGTTCTTTCTTAAGACTTTGTAGGTTGTATTTGTGTTCTGTTGCTTCCTCGGACCACTGTTAGATTGTCTTTGCTCCTTGTGCGCGCAGTGTTTCGTCCGTGGTTATAGTGCCTATCTTCCTTAATACTCCTTGCTAAGATAAAACCTAAGATTTTCTTTCTTATTCGAACTCGAAAGCTTCGTAATCAAGCTAGCTTTCTAATGCCTAAAATAGTAGAGTCTGTATGTGAATTTTGACATAACTTCGCCAACCACTACCACTAGTTGTTTAAGTAAGTGTATAAAATAATTTTGCACCTTTCCACTTGTACTTCAATCATAAGTTTCTATGTGTAGATTTT
This sequence comes from Pinus albicaulis, assembly GCA_034641835.2. Taxonomy (NCBI): domain Eukaryota; kingdom Viridiplantae; phylum Streptophyta; class Pinopsida; order Pinales; family Pinaceae; genus Pinus; species Pinus albicaulis. The sequence continues at coordinate 94,203 of JAXQQM020090871.1, read as the reverse complement.
AGGCCCACCTCACTAGATGATGTGGTGGTTTTATTGTAATTGAGATGATTAAATTACTAGGATTGAGGTTGGTTATTTAAAAAAATAACCAAACATTGATTTAGTGATACTTTTCTATTTTTTTGGACTCTTATGCATTTGAATTGGTTTTTTTCATGGTTTTTATGAAGTGTTTTTGAATCACTGAAAAAAGTTTCTGGTGTCTTAGAGTTACTGATATTTTAGGTGAAAACATGGAATTTCATAAGATATTGTCTCTTTTAGAGGGACTTAAACAAAAATTTCTTTATAGCAATTGGCAATTGAGTTCCCCGGTGTACGATGGATTGAAATGGCTAAATATGGTTGATTCATGTGTACATAATTGTCTACGATGAATTGAAATGGCTAAATATGGTTGGTTCATGTGCACATAAGAGCTTGTTTGATTCTTAGATATCATTTTTCCTCAAAGGAATTGAAAACAATGTGTTATAGGATGGATTTCTTATAGCTTCCTTATTTTCTATTTCCTATGTTAAATGCACAAAAATTTCTCTCGACTTACAAAATCTTATAGAAATTGATTTCCTGGCAATGTACGATGGATTGAAATGGCTAAATATGGTTGATTCATGTGTACATAAGAGCTTGTTTGATTATTAGATATCACTTTTCACTCAAAGGAGCACTGAAAGCGATGTGTTATAGGATGGATTCTTATAGCTTCCTTATTGTACTATTTCCTATAGTAGATGCACACAAATTTTCTTCTACCTTTTTATAGATGTGAAAAAAGATTGGATTCCTTATAAGTTAATATAATTACATTGGATACCTTTGATAGTGGTTGGAAAAATGAATACTCGAAATACATATGAAGTGAAATTGACTGGTATTCTATGAAAAAGGTGAAATGCATGTTGACTATAGTTTATCATTTTATGTATTTGGAGGCATGATGTTAATAGAAATGATTGATAGAAATGGTTTATTCGAGTAATGAAAGACCCTATGGCTTTGCACTACTAATGCTACTCTGGGTTTTCCACTATATTCATATTTACGGTGACGCTATAACTTTATTTTTTATTAATGTACCTAAATTTACACCTTCCATGATGCTTCCTTTTCCTAGTGTTGTCATTTACTTTTCTAATCTTGTAAAATGCTAAAAAGTGGAGTATTTTATGATGTAATATTGTAATGGATATTACTAATCTAGATTATGTACAGGTGATATGATGATAGTGTGTAAGTTGATGTTCAAGTTGTAAAATTCTTGTACATATCAAGGATGAATGATAGTAGAAGCCAAATGACATTATTATATTAGTAGACATGTCATTAGAGTGCCAAATAATACTTCTTATTAAGGGCATAGCTAGCATGCAAGTTGAAAATTAATTTTTGATGTTCTTGGCCATATTTATAGTCATGTCAAATTAAAGGTTTCTAGATGTGATTTCTCCCATAGAATTTAAAGCAAACCAACTTTAAGCAGACCATGTACATGTCGTTTCTCCCACAAACTCATCGAGGTGTGACTTTTGACATAACTTCATCAACCACTACCACTAGTTGTTTTAGTAAGTGCATAAATATATTTTGCAAACCATGTACATGTCATTTCTCCCACAAACTCATCAAGATGTGACTTTATGACATAACTTCGTCAATCACTACCACTAGTTTTTTTAGTAAGTGCATAAAATAATTTTGAAAACTTTAAGGAACATCTTTAAGACAGCTAATGTACCTCTGTCATTTATATGTCATTTCTCCTTGGGAGAAAATTTAAGGAAAAATTTAAGGATAACCATGTACATACATGTCATTTCTCCTATTTCTCCCATAAACTCAAGTGAAAACTTTTAGGATAGCCATGTGTTGGGTCAATTTACTAGGTAAAACTAATGCAAGTATTTAATTATCAGTCCTGGGCTTGTAGGACTCAGAAGCATCCTCAAGATATATGGGTTTCAACTATAGTCAAGTTAGAATATGAATTATTAATAATATATGAAATGCATGTTACAAATATACATGTAAAATAAATAGTTCTAAATTCGATTATCGCAAATCGAAACTAACGGAGAAGCCTCCTAACTTAGGAGAACTTGGTTTGTCCTTCTCTTACAAAACTACGTCATGAATTAGAAACCAAAACCAGCTAATGAACTGTAGATCAAGATGCATGAAATAATAACTGAAAGGGCTCCTAACCAAGGAGATCCGCGGTTGTCCTTCGTTACATATTCATTCATCATTAATACCATTGTTAGAAAACGGGGACTTCAAAAATAAACTCAATTAAAAAGCGGGAAAGATGAATTCTAGCTCTAGTTCTTAATCATAGAGAAGGAATGTTTAACTTAAACATTGGATTGTCACTTCAGTATAGAGATATAAATTAGAATTATATTCATGCAAAGCATTCATAAAAAATCAACATATACCTAATTAACATATTAAGCATAAAACCAAACTAGTTCATAAATTACCAGTAAAATAACTACAGAGTGCACTTATCTCGGTGTGGGCTCCTCTGACTCCTTTCTCGCACATTGTAAGTGCTTTCCATCTACCTAAAAATTCAGTCAAGTATTCACCATATAACATGAAATAGAGCAGTGTCTTTTAATTAACTCTCCAAGGTTTCAAAAATATCAAATTTAAAGTTACCCAAATTTCACAAAAAGCAATGTCGATGGTTCATAAACTTGGTATAAATAGAGAAATAATAAAGCTATGCTACAATGTCTTTAACAGCCTTATAATATCCTAATCCCATCCATCTAGGTTGAACCCATCCAATTAGTTACACCAAATCCTAGAAAATTCCCAAAATCTACTATTTATGCGCTATTTTCTCAGGGATTCTTGAAAAATAGGTCATGTTTGACACTACGTTGACAGGGCTTGTTTTAGCTTCGGCTTTGATCGATCCAGTAGGTGTATATCGATCTTAGTTCCAAATATTTCTATAAATATATGCAGCTCAATTCCAAGTGTCCCGCCAAGTATGAGACATCAATGAAGCCATTACGACGAATTTCTAGCCTGATCCAGAAAATACACTTAAAACCAAATTTTTTACCAAATTTCTAAAAATTGAAAAACATAATTTATTTTCCTAAATATGCATAATAAAGGCTCAAAATAGGTCATATGTGGATGGTATAAAGTGGAAAATGATGAGAAATTAGGTGGATTTTTAATAAGAAAAATTTGATAAAAAAACGAGACCGACTTATCTCCCCCTTGCTTACTCTCAGAGCATGTCCTCATGCTTGGCTTTGTCTCTCTCGACCTTCGCTTCTATATGATGATTGCATCTTGATGTACACTGCGAGTCCGGCTCACGATGTTGAAGCTTCTTGATGAGCTCTCTGTAAAAGGCATATCAAGACCCTCATGTCTTTTCTCTCTTTTATAAATCTTTGTTTTAATTGCTTCGTGGAGAGAAGGCTTTTACTTTTAAAAATTTAAAACACCCTTTCCGGAAAAATGCTACTATCAAATATGCATCTGAAAACAATATTTTGATCCACTAATTCTTCCGAAACAAGTTCACTTTTGGATTTCCGGACATCTATAGGTTTTATTTTTCCACTCAGTATTTAAAATACGACACACTAGAAAATGAGTCTCGGAAATGATGTGCATCATTTACCCCTCTTTGTTTCTTTTTAAAAATTGGAAATCGATTTTCTAGCAATGAATACTCAATATTCTACGAGAATACTCACGAAAGATGAGGAGAAATTTTTGAATTAAAATACCAAATTAGACTGATATGTGAATTCTTGGTCACCGAGAATAAAAGAGCAATTTCTCGAACTTCCGATGTCAAATTCCTGGGACACGCAGTGTTATAATGCCTTATCAATTTCGCGAAACAAGAATAAATATCTATTTTGCTAATAGATTTGTAACTTACGACTTACTCAGCATCTTCCGGTGCCATTAATGAGACTCAACATTTTTTCAAGGATATGCTCCGCATGTTTTTTCAACACCATATACTCCTCGTAAACTTCGTACGTGCCTTTTCTCAACCATGAATTTTTTCTATAAAATATATCGATTCCGAGTTTTTAAACTTTCTCACCATAGATTTTCTGCGATGTATCGGTGTGCTTGGTTTCTCTTCTCGATTTTTGCAAAATTTCCCGTGAAATTCCACGAAAACCCTTCTACCCGCTTGCAAAATTTCTTATAAAGGTGCTCAAATGTGTAAAAAATCGCAAATTGCGTGGTATAAAACTGCAACCGTGTGTGTGTGTAATATGAATGAGGAAATTGTTTTTTCAAATGATACGAGATGCAACACGATCAAATTAAACTCGTTGTCACAATCTCCCGCGATTAAATGCTTAGAATGCAAATCGAACTCTGACTCATGCTCTTTAAAGTCGAGATCGATTTCTACTTTTTCTTTTACGGGGAAAAAATAAATTTCGGAAAATGATTAACTCTCTCCTGAAAATTGAAATCAAATTATTGAAATGAGAAATTTTGACAAATCAGTCGAGCAAAAGTTTCCAAATTATGCCTTTTCAAAAATGTCGAGCACGTTGGGAGATTGATCTTTCAAATTTGAACAATAATTTACCTTCTTGAATTATTTTCCATGCAATCCGCAAAGTGCCTTCTTATCACATTCTTCTGCCGGGCACGCACTTTTCCACTCACCGCGTTTACCTCCAACGCTCATGCATTCACAAAGCCTTTAACACGATCTTTGAACTTGTTGTCGAGCGGATGTTGTCAGCTTCTCCTAGAGACAGTCCTAGAGTTGCTATAAAGACTAACGATGTCATAGGACATCTTAAAATAACACGAGGGCGATATAATGATGTGAAGTTGTCGGCTCGACTCACTTGCTATCTTTTGTTAGGAAGGAAAAGTTGATTCAAATGGAACCAAGACCCTCGAAATCTTCTGCAGAGAAAGTCATGTTGCGGTAGACTGAGATCGCAAATTCACAATATGAAAGCATCAGTGCAGCTAAGAGACACTCATCGTAGAAGAGGGCTGATCCAAGTAATATGTCACCGTAAAGTCGAATATCGAGGAGGGTATCGCGGTGGCTAGTAATATACAATATACTAGTTAACTTTGGACGCGATGCGATACAACAAAACCATATATGGGCTTATCAATTTAAGAATCCATACATGACAATGGCATTTTAAAAGCACCTCCTCCCAAAGAAACTAATATAGCGTAAATATGGATGAAATGAATATGGAACAAGTATATCATGCATGAGCCATATTTAAAGCGCTTGGATCGATCTAAGCATGGGCATCAACTAGGATGAATCCATACCAAAAATCAGCTGAGCCACCTTCGCATTCCAAAACATGATACAGGAAAAATGGATGCAATGAAATATTGTATTAAACACATAATAGAAGGTTACACATGCGGCGAAAATACCAAAGGCCAGCAACTCCTAAAAGCCGTATAGAACTCCTCATCACCTTTGAGACCACTATGGGCACCGAGCCTTCATACGAAGTGTTTTACAAAATGTATACTGAAAACCCTTTCCTAACGTACAATTTTCTCGATAAAATATGGAACCCCTTACAATGTCTTTTCTTCTCGGTTTTATAGAAGAAGAAGAAGAAACACTCATAAAAGAAGTAGGTGAAAACATTTAATTGCCTCATTAAAAACAAAACGTGAAAAAGTGCCCGCCCATGCGTTTGGCTGCAAACGAAAGCGCTGCAATAGGTACTCCGTAGCCTGCTTTACCGAGTAAATCTTTAAGTAGGTCGAAAAGTCTCTTCGGGAGCATGGTATAGATGGAATCATATAAAGCAATCCTGTCCTTTCCGAGAGAAAATCCCGCTCGAAAATGAGAGCTGGAGGTATTGTCTTCTACTGAATTGTACCTTCTCCGCTCTTCTAAATCCTAAATTAAGATTTAAAATCTTCAATCTGTCGGAACAACCGACTCCTTGCCACAACATTAATGTTCTCCAACTTTAACCGCCTCTTGAAATGACTTTGGAGGGTTTGTGACAACATTTCAACTCGCTTCTTAATGGTGGCCGATGTCTTAACAACTTCCCAAGCTTTGCTTCACAAAGTGCGCTCTAACAAATCGTCCTTTCGCGCCTTTGGCTTCGACTCTGTAGTGGAGGCTCGTAGGTATGATTAACTCTCCAGTCGCTATAAACCTCACAAAACCCACCAAAACTAGTTAAGAAAACCTATGACACGGGGATGAGTGAGGTGGGTGAGATTAATGGAGATGATCGAAGCAAAGTCGCGGAAAGTGGTGAAACGACGCGTGAGTGGCGGTGAAAACAGCTGTGACGTCGATGAAGGATGGTACCGGTGATAGCTTCCAACGTAAAACATTAAAACATGGTATATGGGTGGAATATATGAATGGTGGAGGAGAAATGCGGTCGGCACGTGGTGACGTTCGGGGACAAAGCAGAAAGACTAGTGAAAAGGATGACATGGTGGAAGAAGCGAGTCAGCGACGGGGCATGAAATGCTTTTGGATCGATCCATATTTTTAGCGAGATCAATGGTTTAGACCGCGTCGAAGATGGCTGACGGGCTCGCGGGGCCTAATCGTACATTTAGATTAATACCCATGCAACTTAGGAGCGGCGACGTCGTTGGACGAAGTGCTCCGTGTATGACGGATGACATGAGACTGCTGCATAACTTTAGGCTCGAGCAGTAACGCAGAGCCTAGTGGTTTTGGAGCCAGAGTACGGCGGGACGCATGGCGGGGCACCGTAGTGGAATCGTTGGCCCAACGAGGAATACCACCTCGCACGAAAGGCGGTGCGAAAGATACCGAGCGCATGAACCGCGCTGACGGCGGGGTAGGACCACAGGCAGGAGAGATGCGGTACGTTGATGCTACGTTCAATCGCACCACGAAAACGCCGCACGACATGCATTTTGTAAGTCGTCTTTCTACCGACGCTGTGCCAGCAGCTTTCTGACAGTGCAGCGCGGAGGCAAGAAACGACGGGTCGCCGAAAGGGATAAACCTTAATAATTTGACAGCGCAGCTTTCAAACTTGCACAACAACGTATTCAATTTTTGCGAAGGAAGGTAACGATTAGGCATTAAAATGGATTCACGAGGTAGAGAGAAAGGGATATGCGGTGTTCAGTAGGCTTTCCCATGAAAATTAAATAAAGCTCGATTATGCACTCAACACTGGCTCACGGTGGGATGACGTGCTCATTCCCCGGGGCGTGTCGAGAACTACCTTAGAACCACCGATCATCCCCAATACTGAGACTCTCATTCTCCAAAGCCTCGCATACTTTTTCACCTTTATGATTTATCGATTGCCCTCATTATTCAAAGCGAAAGGCATAGAAACTAATATACAATATGTGTACACTAGGAAATCTCCATCTTTGCACCTCGCATTAGAAACTGACGGCTTAGAGCGACCTATCTGGCTGGGGCCATCTAGCGAGATCTCCGCTTAAGTTCTCCGACATGACAGTGTTATCGCCCCTCCGTTTCCACAATTTTGAATGGGCCGAACGCATTGAGCAGGTGCCTAATTTCTCCGTGTTTTTCCTTTTTCAAAGTCCTTCGACATCCCATCCGAGCTGCACAGATCCTCAAATCGCTGCAATTTTTGTAAATGCCGATAAAAAATGTGATTCATTTTCTTCTTGGTATTTTGTTAATCTCCTCGATTTACCAGGCTCGAATGTTTTCCTCTAATTCTACCAATTGATTGATTCTTCACGACCATGTCATCGGAGCTCCTCGACTTTCTTAGATAAGAAATGTGATCGCACGGTAAGGCGCACCGTAAGAAACACTGTTGTTCGATCCATACACCGTACTCGTATGGGAGATTTCGCCTGCTCTCTCTGGCTGGTGGTCCCGTAGCCTGATAAAGCAACTTTCAATCAGAGATCCCAGTTCTCCGATTCTCACGATAGTCTTTTTTCAAGGCCTTCACCGCAGCTATTGGAAAGACTACGCTTCAGCCATTTCGATGGATAGTAAGGCGCGTGGCGTGGTTCAATGTCATGCGTCTTTCTTGATAGAACTTCGTCGAAACTCGACTTGAGAGGCCTTTGTAACGTGTCGCACTATTCTCCAATGGAGATGTACCCAAACCTTGATATGATGTTTTCTTCCATAAATTTTATTATTGCCTTGCATCGTCGCAGCACTTCTCCCTTGCGGTGTGGATTCCACCCATTTTCAGTAAAGTAACATGTGGCCATTAAATAATCCATTTATGCTGTCCACTCAGATTGGGTGTATTTCCACCTACAAATCTATCTCACTTGAAATGGTTCGGCTACATGAGCGGGAATCGCAGCGCAGCCGCACGCCCTTCCGTTCTTTCGACGAAATTTTTTGGCATTTTTCACATGCTCCTAACCTAGGCGACATCTCCAACAGCTTTAGGCGTAAAACCAGCTCTGACTACCGGTTACATGAGGTTGTGGCCCTACGCGTAGTGTCCTCCACGTGATTCCTCCATGAAATCTCGCCATTATACTTTCTACTTCATCTCTCGTGAGGCACGGAGAGAGACATGCGGAAGGGATCCTTCCAACATAGTTGGCCATTAGCAACTATGTATTTGCAATGGATTTCAACCTTAGTGCACTCGTATTTTGCTTTACTCACTCGAGCAGCCGAGTGTTAAAAGATATTCTACTATTTCTTTGTACCATGGACCCGGTGAGACGCTTTATGTGTGCTACGAGTGGCTATCTCGACTCTGTCGCTCTTTCTCTTTCTCGGACTCTCCATTTGCTATCATGGACAGATTTATGCACAAGCTCGATAGTTTGACTCAGTATAGAATTCTTGCTAGCCCCTCGTCCTTTTATCGCCTTAGTAGACGAATATCCGCATCATATTCCCCTCCTATTTTGCAATCCATCTCCCTCTTTTCCCTTCGTTGTCCCCCGGATAAGAATGTCTCTAACGTACCGCTCGTAGGGACAAATGCGGTAATGTGGGACATTCCTGAAAATGTACCTGCTGAAATGCTTTGAGAGATGCAGGGCATATGCTCGCTTTCTCTAATATGTTATATTTCAGTCTCGCATCATGAGGCACTGACCGAAGCAAGGCAATAGGTTGCTCATATCTTTCTTCATTTTTCTCCGTTGTAGAACTCCAGCTACTGTATGGGGTGGTGCAAAAGAAACGATCATAAATGGTTTAGTATAACCAGGCGCAACTAGTACGCTTCGCAAAAGAATTTTTTATCCGTGAATGCCTCTCGTGATTCTTGTGACCATTTCACCTCATTATTTATACTTTAGCATATCCGTTATATGCCTTTAACTATCTCAACATAGTTAGGGATGAATCTTCTCGAAAATTTATCCTACTAGAACACCTCGCACTTCCTTCTTATTCCTGGGAGAGAAATTCCTTTTATAACTTCAACTCTTTAGGATCTATTTTCACCCCATCTTTAGTTACAATGTGTCCTAAGAGCTTGCCTTCCTCTAATGCAAATAAGGACTTTGTGGATTGAGAGAAAGGCCATACCTTTCCGTATTTCTCAAAAGTTCTTCGTATATGTTCAATGTGCTCAATATCATCTATTGAGAACACGCTTATATCATCAAGGTATACTACCAAAAACTTATCCTATTCCCCAACAAAAGCAATATCCATGGCTCCTTGGAAAGTGGCTCGTTAATCAACCTAAAAGGCATCCCGGTACAAGGCTTTAATGTACCCCATGGTGTGGTAAATGCGGTCTTCTTCTAATCAGAGTACAACGACCTCGATTATAACCAAACCATCCATCATTGACATTCTAGAGGTCTAATCATCGCAAAATATGGTCCATCTTAGGCGGATAATTATCTTCCAAGGATGCTCGTATAGATTGACGTCCACACATAGCCTTATTTCTCCATTCTTCTTTCTCGACAGTACCAAGTTGGCCACCCACTCGAGTACCTCAATGGTACACTATTTTGCCTTATGTACCTTCTTGATTTTCTCAATGGAGGGCAGCAGCAGAGGATTTATTTGTCTGAGTTTATGCTTATAAGGTTTTGCATCTTCCTTCAAAGGAATTTTATGCTGCATTGTACTAATATCAAAAGTTTTTAGGTCCTGATAGGACCATGCAAATATATCTCTGTAAGACTGAAATAATTTCAAGTATTTGTCCTTGTATTCCTCTGGGACCTTTTTGGATAATTTTACAATCTTGGGCTCAACATCAGTGCCCAAGTTCAAGTCTTCCACTCTCCGGCCTTCTTCTACCACTTTACTAGGTTGCAATGGGACACCACAAATAATCTTTCTATAACCAACCCTCTAGAATCACATTTCCCTTTAATTGCAACACTTTACTCTCGCCATTTTCTCTTCCCACTTATTTTCTGAAATATTTTCAGCCTTCTTTCACAATCATCAATCTCCATATTTGAGAATTCTCTAACGTTTCTATGAATCTCTTCATTTGTTCCTCTATCTTCAAATACCGCGTTAAGCTGATATTAACTCTGGGATTGATGGTCTATGACGTACCTCACTTCATACCTCAAGAGAGGGTTCTCGAGGAGGACGAGAATGTACCAGCCCACAAGAAGAGAGTTCCGTCATATTTATCGTCGGGCATGAATCGGATATACCTCGTTTCTATAAGCTCTTAGCCGAGGATGCTTGGTTTGGCAATCGATTTCGACTTTTCCGACCACCACTGTAATCTCCTAACCTTTAAACCTATATACCCATGCCCGGCTATCCGTAATCCTAATAGTGTCGTATTCGCCACATTATTAGTAGCTTCGTATTCCAATTTAAAAGACAAAGGGCACCCATTTTCCTAGGAGAAATCAATAATACCTCAAACTCTCCATTGCCTTTCGAATTTGCTCCATCAAAATGTAATGTCCATATTCCTACTTGTGGCTCTCTAAAGGTTGCTCGCCTTTGGATTTCCATGTTAAGGAAGGTTCATGAGCATAATTTTGATCCTCTTCTAACATTAGGTATGAGAAATATCCTTCCTTGTTGTAGATCGGTGAATTCTCTAAGTCACACCTTAGTAACCATCTTGACAACCTGCTTTCCGTAAAACGTTCTCTCCTACCACCAAAACTCGGGGATAGTGGCATATGTAAAGTCCAATTTGAGTGACCCACCAATTTTTGTTCCCCAGACCTGATAACAACGTACCAAAATGAGCCGTGATGTCACCCACCACAATGTCCATTACCACACTTTTGTTGGAATTTGGGCCAAGTTGACCACCAAATCCTTGATCATCCCCAGCATTTAACTCTTTTGGAATCAAATGAATAGAGGTCTTTATATGAACGTGTGATTTGTAAATCCCGCCTGTTCCATGACCGACAAAGGCATAAGATTATGGGAAGCTCCTAATCTAACATGCAGCTATGTAATAAAGCAAGTCATGCATCACTAAAGACACATAGAGGGAGGAGTAAAAGGATCTATCTCCTCGACATGTGGGCCAAACACAACCATGGGTCTTTCTTCTTGAAGGTTGAGACTATCTCGGGGATAATTGGTGCTTCTCGGAGGGAGCATGAAAGAGGTGACTTGAGATTGATATGTCATTTGCCATCAGCTTCACCAAGGGGACCGGACGACTTTCTCAAGCCCTTTTCACAGACCGAAGGCGGAGGGGACTTTTCTATGACTACCTCTTTTGACTCTTTATTTTCACCGGGGCTTGACTTCTTTTAACACAAATTTGGTACTAGGAGGGCTTAACTACTTTTGAGGAAGAAGGAATTCTGATCATTAGACCGCAAAGGAGTGTTTAGAGGACCCCGACTATTCGTGACTTTCTTCATTGTTGATTCCTTTTGAGCAGGTACTTCCTTCGAGGTGGTTTCTCTTCTCCTTGATCTTGAGTACGAGTTCTATTCTTGCAAGACCCGAGATCATATTTTCTATCAAGTGTGTGCTTGCATAAAAATCGCAACCGACATAACAATAACTCTACCCTTCGAGTCTTCTATGTCTCTTGCCTTCTCTCCTTCTTGCAATGGGAATCGAGTCATGTCATCTTCTTGCAAGGGGCATTCTATTTCATCATCATTATTTGAAAAGCAAGATTGGCATCCTCTAGCTCATATGCGTCATTTTCTGGAGTCATCTCACTGACCTTCCAAGGCACAATGGGTGTGGTACTTGATCTTGTTGTTCTTTTTGACTCCCTAGGCAATATTCTCATAGGTGGTCTTCCTTCAGACCGAGGATTATAACCTCTCGTTTGGAGCATTTCTCCGGAAATTCTTTGGGGCTAAATTTTTTGGCCTCCAATTCAAGCTTACCCGCCTTACTAGAAAGATTCTTAATCATTTTTCTCTACTTCTTCAACTCGTCCGAGTCTTTTGGCTCCGACCGGAAGTAGATACTTCCTCATTGCCCTTCTCCTAGTATCTTGTTCACATTTTCCTTAGATTTACCGCTGGTAGAAAAAATTTTCCTCCAACTCTAGAGCATCCGTCCGAGTACTATCCGTACGTACACTTTTGCCGCAGTATTACGGTAAACCGAATTCCGAGTCAAAGGTCGGCTATGAAAACTACTTTACATTGCTCGAAGGGAGGTTTTACACGCGAGGAAGACTTGAACACAAATATTAAACCTCTTGTTGAACTCTGCCGTCCCTTCATCATGTCTTTTTTTGAGCGTATTGAATTCAATAAGGGAATGTCCGTGATCTTTCTTCTCACCCCATTTTCCGAGAAAAGCATTTTCCATTTCGTCCTGTGTGGTTATGGAACGGCTTCCCAATGTCTTAAACCATTTCCCCGGCTTCACCATCGAGATTGCACAAATAGTCTTAAGACCACATCTAAATGTTCAACATTAAAGTTCTCTCGCAAAGAGTTAAAGTCTCAAGATGTTTTCGAGCATCAATCTCATTTTCTCCATTGAATTTGGGCAAGATCTTCAAATAATCCCGTGGCATATCATTTAACACTTGGGGTAATTCCAAGGGAGCATATTTATTCAAAAAGAAGGTCAACATTAGCCATTAGAGGGGGTGGAGGTTGCACATCAGTCCGATGAGTAAATGGGGGAAGAGGAGGAGGTGGAAGTGAGTAAGGATAATGATAGGAATGAATTGTATAGAAGCTGAGGTGTTGATGGAAACAATTCACGGTTAATGCCAGCCTACTTCCGTAACTTTTAACTTCTTCGGCCTCGTGAGTAAGATGAGGATTATCTTTAGCTCGACACCTCCTCTCGAACCATCCGAGCAAGATCGTATCTCCCACAAGGAGCTCGGATTTTCTAATGTAGCTTATTGAGAAGAGGGGAGGACGTGATAATCCTCTACAGAGAACTCGGGGGGACTTCAAGACGGATTGATTTCCTTTCTTTCCAACTCTTCTATGTATGATCTTCTCGGGGTCGACACCGAGGATGTCCTTGACTTGGGCCGTATCTCGACCTCAAATGTGGTTTACGAGAGCGGCTTCAAATAGATTTAACAAACAAACAAATGTGGAGTCGCCAAGGTGAGGGATTTACAACTCTTCAACCCCTCCGTGCTCACCGATTAGAGAGTGTGAATATGATTTGTCGAGGCCTGGGGGAAACCGATTTCTTTCAAATTTGTCCTCGAATGTGCCGCAGATGTTTTACGATGTTGTCGCTCCTAGAGACACGAGAGTTACTATAGATCAGTTGCCTAGGACATCTTAGCATAGCAAGAGGGTATAAAATAATGTGAAGTTTTCAGCTTCAACTCACTTGCTATATTTTGTTAGGAAGGAAAAGTTGATTCAAAATGGAACCAAGACCCCCGAAAGCTTTACAGAAAGTCATGTTGCAGACAAGATGCAAATTTCAATATGAAAGAATCGACAAGCTAAGAGACAATTTCATCGTAAAGAGGGCCGATTCAAGTAATATGTCACAGTAAAATCGAATATCGAAGGAGTATGCGGTGAAAGTAATATTAAGAAGATACTAGTTAACTTTGGACCGATACCCGTATACACAATGCAATCCATATATGTGGCCAATGACTTAAGAATCCATACATGACAATGGCGTTTAAAAGCACCTCTCCCAAAGAAACTAATAGCAGCGTAAATGTGGATGAAATGAATATGGAACAATATATCATGCATGAGCCATATTTAAAGCGCTTTACCGATCTAAGCATGGGCATCAACTAGGATGAATCCGTACCAAAATCGCGAGCCACTCGTATTCCAAAACATGACACAGAAAAAATGGATGCAATGAAATATTGTATTAAACACATAATAGAAGGTTACATACCGTGAAATACGAAAAGCACCTAATCTCTAAAACAGTATAGAATTCCTCCTCATTGAGACCCCACAGTAATCGAGCCTTCATACAATTTTTACAAAATGTATACAAAACCCTTTCAATTTACAATTTAAGGATAAAATCGAACCCTTACAATGTCTTTTCTTCGTTTATAGAAGAAGAAGAAGAAACACTTATAAAAGAAGTAGGTGAAAACATTTAATTGTCTCATTAAAACAAAATGGTGAAAAAATGCCCGCCCATATCGTTTACGCTCTCGCTATGCTATAGGTACTCCGTAGCTCGGCTTAAAATGTTGTGGGTGAAAGTCTCTTCTGTGAGCATGGTATAGGGATGGAATAATATAAACAATCATTCTTTCCCCGAGAGAAAATCCCGCCGAAATGAAATTGAGAGTATTGTCTTCTACGAATCGTACCTTCGCTTTCTAAATCCTCGAATTAAGATTTAAAATCTTCAATGTCAACACTTAATTCCTTGATCTTCCAACGATATTCTCGTCGCAAAATTAATGTCTCCAACCCGTAAAAATCAGCCTCTGAATGACTTTGGAGTGGCTTGACACATTTCAACTCGCTTCTTTAATGGTGGTCGTGTCGTAACAACTTCCCAAGCTTTGCTTCATAAATTTCGCTCGATAAATTGTCCTTTGGCGCGGCTTCGCTTTTTGTAGGAGGTCAGAATTATGATAACTCTCCGTCGCTATAAACCTGCAAAACCCACAAACTAGTTAAGAAAACTAGACACAGGGATGGTGGAGGTGGCGAGATTAATGGAGATGATCGAGAAAACTAGCGAAGTGATGAAATGACGCAGGGTGGCGGTGAAAACACAGTGACACGATGCAGGATGGACTGGGGATATCTTCCAACGTAAAACATTAAAATATGGTATATGGGTGGAATATATGAATGGTGGAGGAGAAATGCGGTCGACACGTGGTACGATGCTCTGGACAAACAAAGAATAGTGAAAGGATGACGTGGTGGAAGACCGGCCGGGCCGGGCGTGGGGTATGAAATGCTTTGGATCGTTCGATTTTAAAACGAGATCAACTATTAGATCACACAAAGGGTGATGGGGATCATGTTTCCCAAGTAATCGTACATTTAGATTAATACCCATGCAACTTAGGAGAGCGACGATCGTTAGATGAAGCGCTCCGCATCTCGACGGACACATGAATTTCGCTCGCATAACTTTGATCGAACAATAACGTGCGAAGAACGGGTTTTCGAGCCGTACGTCGGGACGCGTGGCGGCAACGTATGGAATCGCTAGCCCAACGAGGAACACCACCCTCTCGCCGAAAGGCGGTGCGAAGACAGTGCTTGAACAAGCTGACGCGGGGCGGGACCACAAGGCGGTGAGAGATGCTGTGACGTTGATCTACGTTCAACGGGACGCGCCTGCATTGCGCCCCGTATGCATTTTGTAAGCGTATTTTGGCCGACACGTGGTTGCTGTACTTTTGCGCAGTAAGAAAACAGGGGCCAAAGACCGAAAGGGCTAAACCTTAATAATTTCGTGCGCGAGCTTTCAAACTTGCACAATGTATTCAATTTTTGGGGCGAAGGAAGGTAACGATAGGCATTAAATGGATTCACAAGGTAGAGAGAAAGGATCCGGGTGTTCAAGTATGTTTCCCATGAAAATTAGATAAGGAGCCGATTATGATCAACAACTCGATCGTGCACTCGCTCATGCGTTGTTCTTTAAAAAAAAACGTTCACGGATGGAGAAATCATTTCTCGAGTTATCGATGTTTTGTAAAGATTATACATTGGGGTTTGATTGTAATAACTAATGATTGAAAATTGGTTTATGTTGACATCACCGAAGTTCAAACCTTGATTTCGAACATACTAACTCTCTACAATCGCAATTTAATTCGCAAAGATTTGGTTATTACCGCAAATCGATTTTGAAAGATATGAATGTATCGCAAATCGATTTTTTAAATGTAATATTTCAAACCGGAAATTTACCGCAATCGACAATTGAATTATGACTTCACTTCAAATCAACAATTGATGATATGGCTAAAGATTTCTACCGCTTGCAAACCGATTTTGGGGTTTGAGAAGAATCTCATTCGCAGTTAAAACTCGCATGATTTGTGATCTTTAGAGATTTCAATTTTAACACTCCGACTTCAACCTTTAGAGTTTAAATAGCCTCATAATCAAGCGGCGTAGTCCGGATTACATGCAAAATACTTGGATTCTAGTGTGAGGATTTGTTTATATGTGTTCCTTTCACCGGGACCATGTAATTCTCCTTTATGCTATTCACTCGCAGACACCGCCTTTTTCATGCTATCTCTGTGCTTCTTTTCCTTCTTTTTTTTTACAATCCTCTCGCACATCAAATGGTTTCACAAGTGTAGTTTGAGCTAATGGCTATGATGATTCAGTGTTGCGTTTTGAGTGAGCTAATGGTTGCAATGCGTAGACAGTGTTGCGTTGGTCTTGTATATTCCCACTTGTTTCTTCTCATTTCGATTCACTATTTACATTTCCCATGGCCAGACCTTTAGAAATTTGTAATGATTTTTTTGTTTGGATGGAACTCTAGTTTGAATATCGAGAACTCTGCCTATTTTTTCACCATTTTTTTTTTGCATTACCCACTTGTATTATGTTCATGTCTTCACTCATTTCTTTTTATGCCCACTATTGTTTTGTATTTGCAATCATACATTTGTCTTTTCATTCATCACTGTTTGCATATTGTATATTTCATTTCATATATTTTGCCTTATGTTTGTCATTTTATGTGCTCATCATTAATTTGTTTTTGAAATGACCATATGCATAGGTCATTTAAAAATCAATTTTTTTTTCTTATAATGACACTAACTCTTATTGGTTTTGTAGGCAAGAAAAAAATTTCCTTATAGGCAAAAATTTTGAGCCTTAATCTTTGGTAAAAAAAAAAATGCTTATAAGATATGGGTATATGAAAATTTTCATACACATGGGTATATGAAATTTTTTAATGTAGGGGTATATGGAATGAATATATGAAATTGAATATGGAAGGGTAATGGATATGGTAGGATAATGAGTATAGGTATGGTAGGGTAAATGAGTAAAATGAGTGTAGGTACTGAGATAATGGATATCAATCAAGGTAGGATATAATAGAATGCATACTCAAGTTAAATTAGTTTTTAGCAACTCTAGAATTTTTTTCAAAAATCTAAGGTTTTAAGAACATTTTTTTTTACTTACCATACTTTCCTTTTTGCAACATAGCTTGATGTTCATATTAATTTGATGATGGGTTTTGTCGGTTCATCGAAATTCCGACTCATGATGATGGTTCTTCAAAGATGCATTCAGATGGAATATAGACAATTGTAAATCGCTCGACTTTGAACCTTTTGATATTATGTTATTTCTGTTCTTCTTGGTTATCGTTTATTGATTCGTGTTCTTCAAATGAATTTTGATGTTTTTCAAAGTCCCTTTGGCAATATTTAAATGATGTTTCATTCGTATCCCTTTTTGACATATTATTCGTGTCCCTTCTACAATACAATTGCTCAAACTATTTACATAATTTCATTATGAACTTCCCCTTGCTTATGGTAAGACTTGTCTCAAGTTCCTGAAATTATTAGAGGATTATTTCTACAAAATCAAATCAAGTAAAAGTAAAACAAAATAGAGAATTCATATTGGCCAAACAAGTTGGTTTTCTGATATGAATTCAAGTTTGTATTGTGCCATTTCCGGATTTTCACCCTGGTATGTGTTATATTATTTCCATGACTAGCCCCACAAGCAACAGACGTTGCGACGGTGCAAAGGTTCGCAAATTTTTTTTTGGTATGCGGTCCCACTCATAGGTGGACCCACCCATGTTTTGTGCATGAGTTTGCACATGGTTTTGGAGTACGATGGTTTTCGGCCCCTGGTATTTTGTAGATCCAAGGTTAATGGATTGGGGTTTATGTATGCTTTGGCATGTATATATATATATGTGTGTGTGTGTGTTGTAACACTAAAAGGACGATAATGAAAAATCAAGCTGGTCGTCCCAATTTGGGATCCAGGGGAAAATATCTGTGTTTATCTGTTTTACAAGCCTTATGCCTCGCTATTGTTTATTTTCTCGTTATAAGATTCGTATGTAGATAATTTATGTTCGGGGAAAACCTACATTTGGTATCGCAGTTGTTTCTGCCTAAGGACGCCTTGTTGGCCGAGAGTTTTTTCTGCCTCGAGGTAGACCCCGTTCGCTGGGAGATCTCGCGGATCGATTCTTGTGGTGAAAGAAGATGGCGAGCAAAGTGAAAGACAGAGATCGAGAAATTCAATGGCCGAGTTTTGAGTTGTGGAAGCCAAGATGGGAGGATCGGTGGACAAAGACTGCTGGATCGCGAGATCCGTTGTGCATCAAACCAATGACAATGTCAAATGAAGACCGGAAGAACCGGATCGAAGGCCAAGAGCACAATATGGTTGTGTGTCTCGTATTCGGTGACACCGAATGTATTCTAGAAGCTACGCGAAGAATTATGGGAAAACTTGGGACTTTGTACCAATCTAAGTCTTTCGTAATGTTGTTCTCGCTAAAAAGTTGTATAACCTCGAGGATGAAGGATGGAGACTTAGTGATGCAGCATCCGAACGCCTCAATACCGTGGTAAGTCGACCGTCATCCGTTGGATATTAAAATCTTAGATGAAGATAAGTGCATCGCCTTGTTGTGTTCTCTACCGTACTTGTGGGACAAATGTTATTGCAATAGGTAGCAATACAAATCACCTTGAATTTTGATGACATTGTCTCGTTGTTTCTGGATTAACACCCTAGAGGTTGGTTGGATTCAACCTCCACAAGGCGTACTATTTAACAGACTCACACGATCATGCACAACATGAAAACGAAATAGAGCAGAACGAGAGGTTTACCCGTTGGTCCTACGTTTGAAGTAGATCCACGTGGAGTTCAAACTCCTCGCAACCGTCCTTCTCTTTCAATTAAATACAAGAAGAAACCAAAGACAAAGGACAAGTTGTGCCGCATATTTCTACTCTATATGTTAGCGAGATTCATATAAAACATTAAATAAATCATCATAAATGCTTGTATAACAAATATTCTTCATACATTAAAGCATACACTAACACGTTTACTTTAGAACAAAGATGATACGTATTATAAAATAGTACGTACAAAAGTAAGTGGAGAGATCACCTCGACCTTCCAAGGCCTTCGCACCGTCGTCCGATCCGTCCACTTCTTGCCTCGCTAAGACTCTTCCAAATGAGTGCATACGAGATAACATATAAAGGGATGTGTATCTCAAGGAAACAAGGGTTTCCCCGAAATGAATCGGGAAAGTGCAGGCACTGGGAATCGTACTTGGATAGGGAACCAACAGTATAATAATAATAATTCTCTCTCCTTAGGCTACACATATGAGGTCCTTTTATAGTCCCTCCAAGTAGTTTCAGCTGGAACAACATTACGGCCGGGGTAGTTGAACTACCCGAGTAACTATCAACTCAAATACGAAATTAGGGGATTTTTATATATTTTTTAACCATTAAAATGGCACACGCGGAAAAGTCTAGCCGTACTAGCGTATACACGCGAAAACACGGCATAGTCGCGTATGAAGGATTTTCCACCTGTTTTTAAGTGAATTTGTCCAAGTCTCCGTAGGAATGGGTGCCCATAAAGCTACGTAGCAATCATGAATCATGTCAAGGTGAGAAATGCTACAATGTATGCCCCCTAACATATGAGTCGAAGGGGTACATGATGGCCGAAATGTATTATGCACACAGAAAGAACTTCGCAAGGACAAGAGAGGACTTCACCGTATTTCAGCCCTCGCCAAAACCAATGAAAGAAATCGTAGAGTCAACACATGTCGAGGCGGCATACCCATGCTCAAAAATACATCATAAGATAGAAAAGTACCGAATAGATCCAACATGTAAACAAGTATAACCGAACCGAAAGTACATAGTGAATCATCCGAGCAGGCCCGAAAGACAAGTCCGTGTCAATGTCCAAGTATCACACATAGAAAGCTTGGCAAAGATAAGGCAATCGGACACCGATCAAGTAATCGAATTCCAAGTATCGCATCATAAGAGGCGATCAAATTCGCACAATCACGCAACTCTAGGATCAACATATAAGATGTCATTGCGTCGAATCGCAACATATAAGGGTGGACCGCAACACCGGCGAAACCGAAAGAACCGTCAATGAAGGATCCGAGAGAAATGCTGATGCAACCCAAGGTCTTCACCGATCACACCCGGCATACCCTACACACCGGGAATAAATGAGCCGAAGTCGACTATGTGAGAAATCGTTGGATTACCGAGCAATGATGTTTCCCCGTTAACCAACGCGAGACAAATTCCACCGATAATGATAATGAGTGTCAAGGTGCTCCAAAGACAATCCGGGACAAGTGTGAATGAATGAGTTGAATTCGAACACTTGAAAGAATCTACCAATCGAGGCAATAATGAATCCCCACCGAAGCGATAGCGAAGAGTCCGCCACCGATGACCGCAAACCCCAAGGTACCGACAAAAGACTCCCCAGATCTTGTTCCCCGCAGCAATGAGTTGGAGTCGATGGGAAAAGATCTCGCCGGAAGGAAGGTATTAAGGCATCCCACACGACTTCCGCGAGTGTAACTCGTTATGCCAAGATTTGGAAGGAATCGACGAAGGAGAGTGATGGAACCAAAACCGTTAGTTACCGACGTGCACAAGATGAAGCTAGCGCACGGAAGAAACCCTCTCGAACCAACCAATAATGAAAGCTGCATACGCAGGCGAGAAATCCACCCCATAGGTCAAATGGAAATCCGTGTACCGCACGAATCCCAAGTGTGATACCAGGTGTCGACGTCGAACACAGGGAAACCACCGTCGTCAAAGACCCATGATGATGATCAAAACGTCGAGCACGCAGGTCACTCATCAATGATGGGAATAGGCCCAAGGTGCGGCCTAGGTTTGCTCGCAGCAATGTGTCGTAGTCGATAAGAGACAAACCCGCCTACAAGAAGTCAATGGAGACCTTCTCAAACCAAAGACGGAAAGGTATGATCAAAACATCCGATGTGATAGAACATGATGTCGACAAGACCGGAAGGCCGACCGAATAATGAGTCAAGAGACACCGCAATGGCCGACTCGAAAGCAGACTTCTCGAACAAAAGCACGACCGTGATGACCAAGGGCAAAGAAAAGTGACACCGTATAAGTCTCCGTCTTGGCAGAGGCAAAACAAACTCTCCATATGATTGGAAGAGACAACCAACCGGGGAGAACCGACAAGTGAAACATGGTAAAGGCTGAACCTAGGTCAAACTAGAACCATCCCAAATGAAGGAAATATATATAAGTATATGTGCTTCGTTCAAGGGCGACAAATCGACTGCATCGCCATCGAAATAACGAAGACATCCCGTTCCCGCTCTTTTTGTTATATTTAATTTTTTTCGTTCTTTTCATAATAAGCCCGAAAAAGAATAAAAGAATGCTAAGCACACAATGGATAGAACGAGTATCGAAAAGCAGATGCACTAGTTCGTGGTTTAGAACAATCCTGTATGCTCAATGCAAGGTGGCGAAAACTCTGCCGCTGATACTCGTAGGAACGTTCCATCCATGGGTACAAAGGTGTCAAGTCGTGATAGCTAAGCGCATGCAATGGTTAACTTGTACGTAAAGTCAAGGTCAAAAGTTGGCTTAAACATCGAGTCCAAAATGAAGCCGGCCAGCGTCAGATAAACAAGTAGCCAATATGCAATGCGCACAACTTAACGACACCAGGGAGCCTCTAGGGTATAAGCTAAAATGACAAGTGATGAAGGAGAAGAATGAAGCTTCAACACGAAAGACATGGCGGACCAAAGAGGACCCCGAGCCTACATAAAAAGCAGCATACAACAAGGATAGCGAGGAACTAACTAGGAAGCCCATGTAAAGGAAGGCTCTACCATCAAGTCATGATTTTAAAAATCACAGTGAAAATGGTATAATACTCATGACCGATGATCGACCCTAAGGCAAGGATCAAGATGGAGGCTAGAATGCAAGATGCAACGAAAGTGATTCCCTAACCTATATGCCGCGGAAGATCATATACCCGCCGTGAAGAGTCCTAACACATGGGCCAAAAACCTGAAAATCTCGAAAATGTCAAAATGTACCCGAAATATACCAAACTGGCACTTCCAAGCAATCGAGTTATACAAGATAAGACGTATCGAAAAATAAGCACAAGGAAATTTTTATAAAAATTTTCAATTTTTTAGCCATAAATACACAAATTACCTCTCAAATGGTTCATTATTACATAGCCGATTTGGAAAAAGAGCTCGGGAGCTAAAAACTTGTTTCGTCAAACCGCAACAACCGACCGTCGAATTCAAAATAAACTTCGGTAGGTCTATTCATCCCGTTGATTCATTTTGTCCGTTTAAAATTTAAAATTAAGTGGATTTTTACCGGAAACCCTTATTAAAAAATGCGACCACATACTACGGTTCAAAGAAGCGCGTGTACACGCGATCGTGCACAACGCGAAACTAGCGTATGCGCAAGTCCTAATTTTAAAAATGAGTTTCTAATGCAAATTTTAATGAATTTCTTCTGATGACAATTTCATGGAGGGAACGCGAGCATAGTGCTGGACCAAGAGGTCATGGAAGACCGTGCGCACAAATGTCCTCCGAAACTCGTGGATTATTCAAATTTTTCAAAATGCCTAATATGAAAAGTAATGTGAGATCGTTGAAATGTCAGGTAAATTATTGGGAACCGGATCAGATTGTTTCATCATTGATCAAATGCCACTACGCATAGAGGTGGAAGATATATATCATCACCGGACTCTCCGTAAGGGGAGACCTGAAGGATTTGCACGGAAAGCTCCCCGGGAGGGTTAACCGTGGAGGACTATGTCCAACTCTATTGCATAGAAGATTCCAAAAAAGTAGGCACACAGATTGCAATCGCAGATATCGTGGACTTGCACATGAAGATCCTCCCCGTTCACCACCTGCGAGTGGCAGGATCCGCTCACCGCATCGGCGTCCAGGGCGCACATGAGCATAGCCGTAGAGTGCTTAACGGCGGTATGATTGCAGTAATCGCTCGCGACCGAACATGAAACAACAACCGACGCGATTCGCAAAACACATACAAAACACTTTGGCTATGGAACCATTTTTGACTACATTCTTCTTTCGAGAGAGTTCCACTGAGACCCAAAGTCATCTCAACTACCGCCCACTGACCGAAGAATGCTCGTTGCGTACATGATGAAGAGACTGGGGGCAGCGAGGTACTTCGGAACTACCCGGGATGATGAGTCTTTTCTTATGGTGGAGAGAACAGATCATCGCGTAGACTATCCCTATGCCGGATGGATTTCCGAGGAGATCCGCATCTAGTACTTCCACGATGTCGACATGGGGAGCAGACTTGCGGTAAGTTTTTTCAAAAAATTTTAACTTATATGATGGATTTTTTCTTTGAAATATGTATAGAAAAATGAAAAACAAACATGTTTTTGGATTGGATTCATAACGACTAACAACAAAAATGATCATGTTTCAGTATGTTGGACGAAAGTCGTCCCGAGGAGCTCAGACGTCACAAAGCGCCCACAGATGAAGCAGAGAGCAAATGGTTCTCAGCCAAGCACCCTCGGTGACGTGCGCAAAGAAACTTGGAGGGACTAACCCGCTAAAATCCCTACTGGCCGCCGAGGACCTGCTGACGAGCCGCGCAGACGGCGTAGGAGTACCGCAGGACCGGGTTAGGCTGAGCGTTCGCCCAGCGTGGCCACCGCCAGGATGTCTTCTATAGAGCACGCCGGCGGTGGTCCTCGGGATTAGAGCCAGTATTTTCATATTGGATGACCGTATATTTTTGAGGTCGAGCGTGATGGGGCATAAGCCCAAAGTTTTGTACGGCATTGATGGATCCAAAATTTTGTGAAGTTTTTTCGGCATATGCGATGATATATATACGACCGATATTTTGATGTGATGTGATAAATGTATCAGCTGTATGATGTTTTTGATGATTTAGATTTTATTGTATTGAATGATTAATATGCCAATCTAAAGCTTCGATTAGCTACGAGTCGACAAACCAATTCGTCGACTCGAGGAATATGAATGAATGTTAAAAATTGAAATGACCTTTGTGCAAACGTACCCTCAAGAACAATCGTAATAAAAGCCCGGATCTCGTACCCGAGGTAAGTGTTTGTTCAATCGCGACATCCTGCGACCGAGGTCGAGAAACTACACAACGAATCAACACCCAAAGATATCGCCTCCGAGAGTAGATGAATGACTGCGAGTGTATTGCGCTACGTTATTGGAACGCGGACCAATGCGTACCCCTCTTGATACCAACGCGGCCCGAAGGATACGACAGCCCGAGCCGCAGAAGCTAAGTTCGCGTGTGTCTACTAGCACCATCCCGCGAAACCATAATGACTCATGACATCAACACAACTCTTTGCCAAAGCGCATCAGCATCACGCATCATCAAGAAATCGAAAATCAAAGCAGACATGTACAAGACAAAAACTACTATATACAAAGCAAAATGCCGGCCAAAGCACAGGCATGGTACTTCTTCGGATAGAGCCCATTTCGGGGCTCCGGGCAGCTCATTTCATCGAAGTCCAGCCAGGCATACGCTCCTTTCTTAAGGACCTTTTTCGACGACATAGCCATACCACATCGACTTAAACTTTCTCGCAAGGCATCCTTTATCGCGCATAGAGCCAAAACAAGGTCGCCGTCGGAAAAGAGACCCTAGGGTCTATAACCGCCTTGTCGATCTCGACTTTTGACTCGGTTTTTATGCGCTTCGTTCAACGTGGCGTGTCATCTCGACAGCCGGCTCATCAAGATGTTCCGCATGAAGAAGCCAGCTGCGCCGAACTAGAAGTGTCGGGGAAGAAGCTCAACGACCGCTTTAAGGGAAGGAATCTCGCATTCAATG
This sequence comes from Pinus albicaulis, assembly GCA_034641835.2. NCBI lineage: Eukaryota > Viridiplantae > Streptophyta > Pinopsida > Pinales > Pinaceae > Pinus > Pinus albicaulis. Next base: position 68,902 of record JAXQQM020090871.1, on the reverse strand, counting down.
GGAACACGGATTCCACGTGGACTAAGCCGAGAAACGGAGTAAAAGCGACTGCGCTTTTCCACCGACGTCCCGTGTGCCCGGAGGCACGAGATATAGCATACACGTGCCGACTGGATCCATGTTTATCAATCGTCCGTTGAAGAATTGTCTTCAAGGACTTATTCATCCCGACTTCCACTTGGCCATTGGCCCGAGGGATAATATGGAGATGAATGCTCCCGCCGAAAGCCCACCCCAAGAGCCAACTCAGCCATCATACCTGCTACGAAAGTGACCGCCATGGTCAGGTGACAACCTCTCTCAGGTACACCGAAAGCGAGCAGTGACCTCGTGCTGAAGAAGAAGAAAGAGCCGAGCCTCACCATCGTTCCCAAAAGTAGGCATAGCTTCGACCCACTTCGTAAAGTAGTTCATCACACGATAATGTACTTGTGACCATTTTCGTCAGAGAGGCGGGTTTACAAGTAGTATAATCCATACCCCACTATGTAAAGGGGCCGACAGATACTTGGCCCGGAAAAAGCGGTAGCCGGATGAGCGCGCATTTTTCGAGTATACACTTGACAAGGAATGACACTTCTTGACAGATTCAACACAATCTTTGGAAAATCGAGGGCCGAGTAGCCGGGCGCAAGAAATCTTTTGGGCTGTAGCAGACACGATAAATGACCCCCACAAGCTCCACCGTGAGAATCATTAAGCACGCGCCTTCTTCGAAAGTTAAGCGGTCGTCTTGGGATTGAATCAACCCCTCGTACGCGCACAAAGCATCACCAATAATCAGTATAACTTTTAGCTAAGTGACGCGACCTTACGACGCTCTATCTTTCGAAAAAGAAGAGGGAAACCGCAGTGTGCCGAGACACACAATGATGTCCCCATACCAAGGATCTTGTGGAGAGATCGTAAACAAGTGTTCGTCCGGAAAGGACTCATCATGCGTATCATCGCCTCTCACAGAGGCAATAGGAGATCAATTCCGCAAAAACTAATGACTTCTTGGACTTTGGCGGACATGAACTCTAGATCAAATTCTTGTGAAAATCACAATCCATCTATTATATTTGCCCACAATCACTCGCTCGCTCGGGACAAAGTCGAAATGGATTGCGCAGTGCCAAGACATAAGTTTTGCGAAGAATAATATAATGTCGGAGTCGAGCGCACGAAGCATGAGCTCGTCGCATGCTAATTTTTCTATCGGTGTATCGCGCACTCGGGTCCTACCGAGCCTCGACTGCAGGTGGTAAATGACATGCGCCAGAGCATCATCCTCCACGAACCCGCGATCCATACCAATGGTAGATTCTCAACAGTAGGCGAGACACAAAAGAAAATCTCTGCTATACACCCGTAAAGGAGCGAGAGGTCAATGCCTTTTTCGAGGCATCGAATGAGCGTTGAGCATAGTCGTCCCAAACGAAAGAGGGACTCCTTTCTTTCAGCAGTCCTCATATATCCCTTTGTAATCTCAGCATAGTTGACGATAAACCTCCGAAGAAAATTAGACTTTCCTTGGAGACTTTGAAGCTGACGGATTGAAGACGGGGGAGGCAACCGAAGTATTGCCTCAACCTTGAAGGGATCTACCCTTATCCCTTCCCTAGACACGATAAATCCCAACAGCCGACTGGATGTAACTGCGAAAACGCACTTGTTCAGATTCAATCGAATTTTATAAAAACGACATCTTTCAAATATTTGTCGGAGGTGACCAGGATGATCCATCCTCTTTCGAGAATGAGCAGCTAGATCATCTAAGTATGCCTCGATAATCTTCTTAATGTCGTGGAAGGCGTAAGACATGGCCCGCTGAAAGGTAGCCCCAGCATTTTTAAGACCAAAAGGCATTTTCTTGTATGCAAATGTACCCCAGGGACAAATAAATGCAGTCTTATGTTGATCTTCAGGACGGATAGTAATTTGATTATATCCGGAGAAACCATCCATGAAGGAGAAAATCTCGTTACCGGCACACTCGTCAATAATCTGATCGATGAATGGTGTGGGGTAATTGTCTTTAGGACATGCCTTATTTAGGTCTCTGAAATCGATGCACACTCGAATCGTTCCTTGCTTTTTATCTACCGGAATGGGGTTTGAAACCCATTCAGTCAGAGGAACTGGGAAAATGAATCCCGCCTTAAGCAGCTTTTCAACTTCAGCTTTGATAGCTGCTGCCTTCCTAGGATTAACCGGACGAAGTTTTTGCCTGACCGGCTTAGCGTTTTCATACATCTTGATCTCATGTTGGACGATAGATGGGTCTATGCCAGGAATTTCCTCATAAGACCAAGCAAAAACATCCCTATACTCTTTGAAGAGCTCGGTATAGATTTGAATCTCTTCACGGGAACATTCAGCTCCAATGAAGACATTCTCGATAATGTTGGGATCCCTGGAAATGTTCACCGGGATAGTAGGAGAGATCACAGCCATGTTCCCTTCAGCATAAACCTGTGTTGGTGCCAAAGGGTTCAAGACTGGGTGAACAGATCCAGGAGACTGAGGACTTGGAAAACTAGTTTCAACTTCGTTCAAGTCAGGTAGGAAGTAGACCGATGATGCAAATCATCCCACGGTCTATCTATACCAGTCATGGCTTCCAGGATTGCCTCTTCAGATGGGAGAGTGGTATCGAGGCAATCCTGGGCCGAAGAAGAACTAATCGTCCAAGCCGGAGCCACATCACCATCCAACTCTTCCGGTGAAAGAGGAGCTGGAACGGATTCTGCAGTGTCAACAATAGACTGATATGAAATCTCAGCTGCAGAAATCGGAAATGCCATTCCACCCACTTGACCTTCCGCTAATGTGGCAGTAGGGGAAGGTAAGGTCCAAGGGTCCGAAAAATAATGAGTTCAAAAGAACTCTCTTCGAAGGGGAGCCTTGGAGGATGAAATAGCATTAATAGACACCTTAGGAGGAGGAAGATCGAAAGAACCCATCAGGGAAGAATACATTCCAACTCCTAGATTCTCAACAAGCGCCTTAGTATTATCCAACTTAGGAACAGATGAGTCAGAAGGCGCATCCAGGTCTACAGGAGGACAGTCCAGTTGATCCACTGTAACGATCCTCCCTTCGTGGGGGAAACATACTATTCGAAATAATGAAGATGCAATAGCATCCATTTCATAAATCCATTTCCTCCCCAACAGAAGGTTGTAATCCAAGGCTGCATCCACTACCTCAACCTCTATGTTAACGGTTTTGCCCCCAACACAGATGGGCAAAGCCGAGACAATACCATGGGGTCTGTGAGAATGACCATCGAACGCAGTAAGAACAGTGCTAGATGGAACAGCTTTGGGAGATCCAAGTGTCTTCCAGCATGCGAGAGACATCACGCATGTAGAAGCACCCTCATCAATAACCGTTCGAAAGATATTGCACTTTCGATACGACGATTTAATATGAAAAGCCATGTGATGAGGAAGTATCTTCTTAAAATCAGTCATATCAAAAGTAATCAGAAGAGAATTTTTCGGATCAATAGCCCCAATGGCAGTGAGCAAAGCACTGCGCTGAGCCGGACAAGACTGGAGTACCTCTAAAGCTGACATAGCACAAGGACTTTGCGCCAGATCTTCTACAATCGAGTAGTTCTGGGTAGCCCTCGCATTTGGATTAATCGTTGACCGCTTAGAAGATGCTTTGGGCATCCGAGGCATAGACTCAACAGTAGGCTTCGTGATGTGAAGCGGCTCAGTAGCATCAGGAACTTCCTTAGCTTTCGAAGACTCTTCTCCGCCATAATCACGGGATCTCGTAGTGATATCCGCGTGAGCACTCATCATGAAAATGTTCGATGGAATTTCCCCTTCCTGGGTGCCCCCAGAGGAAGCCCCAGGATTTTGGTTCGCGCCAACAACTAATTGTTGCCCTTGGGGAAAAGGGTTTGTTAACACAGCCTGGGAACTAGAAGAACCCTGTTGGGATAACAGGCGCTGAGCATCCTGAATTTTAGGGCAAAGGTGTGTGAGATGGTCTCCGGCACAAAGCTTGCATGGAAACTTCACTTTCTTTTTCTCCTTTTGACCCTCACCAACACGCTCGTTGGTTTTATTTGCATTGCCCTTCCCGTTCTTGCCCTTCTTCTTGTTATTTCGTCCCTTCTTCTTCCCATCGGATTTTTGATTTCCTTTGGGATCAGAAGCTTGGACAACATTTATGGACAAAGACTGGGAAGGTGATGAATCAGCAGGCACAGCCTGACCAGAAGGAGCAGATTGTAAAGACAACTGCTGCAGTTGAGAAAGCAAGCTGGCTGCACTACTATTGACCGATCCGACAAGCCCGTCACCATGCGGACCAGGTTTGGGTTTCGATAAATCCAATTTGGAGCGAGGAGAATTGGGAAAATACTTATAAAGCATCCCAGACTGAGAATAGATCAGTTCTAACTGCTGGGCCCTAAAAATGGCTTGCTCCTCGGAAAATACCCCAGATAGGGATACATATTTTGAAATATCTGACTGCAGAGATTTCAAAAACCACTCGAGAAGGAATTCACCTAGAATATGAGCTTTGATAAGCCTCTTCCTTCTCCTCCACTCCTGAATGTGATCAGAAATGTGAGTTGCCTCATCCTGCTTAAAATTAGCCAGGAGTTCAGTCCCAGCCTCATATCTGACAGGCAACTGAAAATGGTTAATAAATGTGACAGCCAGTTCTCCAAATGTGGCGAAACTGCCCCCAGTGAGCTCTATATGCCATTTGGTAGCATTTCCAGTTAGGGTGCATTGAAATAATCTCAACCTAATAGAGTCATCGATCGGGGAGTTCGAAGAGCACCATAAGTGGAAAGTGGTAATTTGATCCACCGGATCCTCTCCATTCTTACCTTCAAACTTTGGAATGTCTGAAGGAAGTTTGGTCGGGACCGGAGGCCACCCCGGACTATACCGAATCGGGTCATTAGTTAACTTCGACAAGTCTGGCAAGTTTAACGTTGCCAGAAATGGTAGACGAGGTGGAGCTTGAGGATTCCATCCTTGATGGGATGGATTCCCAACATTCTGAAAAGAATAGCCTGGATTTGATGAGGCACCAGGCTGCCAGAAAGGACTCGTAGAAAACGGAGAAGAACCTCCTCCCCATGCCGAGTTACCAAAGCCCAGACCAGTTCCCCCCGCTGAAGTGTTAAATGAAGAGGAGAGCCCCTGATAGGGGTTCCAAGCATTAGACAGAGGAGAAAAGGTCTGATATGCACTCGACGAAGGGAAAGAAGCATTCCCTTGATGACCTGCGAAGAACTGGTTCCCTGCCCCAGCCGTAGTAAACACAGGATTCCATCCCGTAAAAGTAGTCGAACTTTTCCCCCCAGACCAAGGGTTGAAACTCTGGGTCTGGGACGTAAACGGAAACGACCCTAAAGAAGGATTGGAACTAGGAATGTGTCCAGTCCCAAAGGGGAAACCCTGAAACGAAGCTGATCCACTAGCCATGTTAGACATGGGTGTAGATCTAGCTGCACCGGCGGAAAAGGAAAAAGAGGGATTTCCACTAATGGACATCCCTGAACCGAAGGGACCAGAATGAGAAGCATATTCTTGGGTGAACCCAGAGCCAAACATAGCAGTGCTAGAAGCAATCGAAGATGAAGCAATAGTGCCCCCTGCCTCGACAGAAGTAGGGGTCTGAATGCCTGCAGCACTCACGGTAGAAGCCGCGTTCCCAGTCGTGGCCATCGAAAGATAAGAATGATAAGGAAGATCCGGCGGTCTCTCAGACTCCGGTCCGATGTACTGAAGAACAAATGGATGATCAGGAGGAAGAGGAGATGGACCTGTAGCAGGAGGCTCAGGTATATCTTCTATCTGAAAATCTTCTTCCTGAGGAAACAACACTCGCGAGGTGAGCGGAATGCTCCTCTCGGGACCGACACCGGAATCAGCCGCTCCTACGCCTTCTCAAAGAAGGCTCTGGACTCTCGGGAGATAACCCCCGGATTCTCCTCGAACGTCGAGGCGCTTGATCAGCCACTTTTATAGATTTTTTAAATTAGACTCAAAAAAGTGAAAAGCTAGGCAAGCTAGGAGCAAAGAGCACTCACTAAAATAAAAATCCCTGAGATATAGTCAAGCAAACAGCCTCCAAGTATTTCCGCTCCGGGTGATGAGGACCGGACACAAAAATACAAGAAAGCGAAGTATAGGACCTCCCGAAAGCAGTCTGGGATGATTAGGGCCCAGAACAACTAGCGAAGGTATCAGAAACAGTTACGCTGACCTCCTAATGACAGCCTTTGCCGGTTCAAGTACCCAAGCTTCGCAAGGGCACCCCCCAGAAGTACTGTTGAAAGTGATGCGACGTCTGCCTCAGGTACCACGGGTATTCCCCCCCGCAGTCACCTGTGTGGAACCTAGGAGTGGCAACTATGGACACCAATCCATATCAGAAGCTGGGCGGAACGGTCTCGAGGTCATATTCAGCTAATCGGAGGGGGGGTATCCCTCTTCTCAACCTTCACTTCCCCTTGCGCTTGACTCTCGGATGAGAGCTTTCCCAGTCCACCTCACGGAGTTGGATTTCGCTCAATTAATCAACTTCTATGTTTGTTTGAGCGGCCTTGGAGAGTTAACTCTCCACTCACCTATTCCAAGGCCCTACAACCTAGCTAGTTTGTGATTGACACTTAGAAAAACTTGCTAGTTTGATTTTAGATTAAATCGCTTATTTTAAGGGCTGTTATATTAAGTCACAAGGATATGGAGATGAAACGTATGGTGTTTTTGACGCAAAAGAAATTAATAAAAACTTAACTACATGCAAATGCAGTTCTTTGTATTTTGATGAAGAGTAATCTCTATACAGGTTCTACGAGACTAAAAATTGTATTTTTCCTTTTCAAATAGCAAACTCACACTCACAAAAACTAAGAAATTGACTAAATGATTAAATGCACCTAATGCAAATCACTACTAGCATGTAAATCCTAAGATGCAAATCTCTTAAAGCAGAGTGAAATTCCCAAAAAGTCCTTCATTTTTAACTCTTCTTTTGTTGCCCAGAAAGCTAATTCTCGAAATCAAGAACTCTTAAAATGAGGACACCAAAAACACTTAAAAACAACAAGAAGAAATCAAATGACAACTCCTCCTCAAAATAAAGCCAAAAACTAAAAGCAAGAAACCTCACAAGCTTCAAAAGTTATAGCAAACGAAAATGAAAATGCAACAACAAAAGCAAATAACAAGTGAAAATGTTTTTAAGCCTTTGAAATGCAAAAACAAAAAGCAAAGCAAATTTTTTTTGAGCTTTTTTGTTTTATAAATAAAGAGCTCGAAAAGACCAAGCACAACTATCAAAATCCAAACCAAACAAGACCGAATTCCAAGCACAAACTTCAACAATGCTCCCAAACCTTATAAGGCTAACTCGTAGCAAGACCAATAAGAGCAACAGAAGACCAGAAAACTCAGCCACTCAGCCTAGACAAATAGTGCAAACTCGTCGCAAACAAAGACTCCAAAGAAGCAAGAAAAGCTCTTCGAAAGTTGCAACAAAACCTAGCCTATGGAACTCAAGAAAACCAATAAAAAACGAAGCAAAAATCGCAATGCAAAGCACAACACAAAGATAGGAGCGAGTCAGTGAGCAGAAGCTCCCTGTTCTGATAAAGCAGAACAACCAAGAATGCTCAGAAAGCGATCTTGGAACTCAATCCAGAAGTGCCAGCACCAGAAACAACACTTTGCCAAAAAGACTAGTTTTCGATCAAACGAAAGAGAGAAAAGACATGAAACCACTTCCTTCACACTCCAGTAAGTACAGAGACACTGTAGGAACAGGTCTCCACAGCCAGAAAGGACCAAAAAGTCAAGAAACTCAAAAATTCAAAATCTGCCTAGGTATACGCTACTTCACAGCTATGCAACCAGCGTGCATACGCGTCTGTGCTAAGGGAAACTCGCGTATACGCAGGTTCCTTTAGACAAACTTGCGTGTATACACGACTGTGTGCAGAAAAAAGCGCGTATTCAAAGGTAAATAATGAAAAAACAAAAAGAACAAGCCTGGAAAAGACACCAGGACTTCAGACTGACTGCAAGAAAGTAAACTGGACTGCAAATGAAAGTTAAAACTGCTGGAATCCTACCAAACAGCTGAAACAACCCAACAGGAGAATCACAAAAATGTGATCCCCAGCGGAGTCGCCAGTTCTGTTTCGGGGAATTACCACCCTAGAGGTTCGTTGGGTTACAACCTCCACAGAGCAGGGGCATGCTACTTAACAGAGACTCACACAACCATGCCCGTTCAGAAAAACTAAATAGAGTAGAATGAGAAAGTTACCCGTAGGTCCTACGGTTGAATAAGATCCCGCAGGGTTCAAACCCCCAGCAACCGTCCTTCCTTCTTAACCTGAAAGACAAGAAGAAACAAGCACAAAGGACTGGTTGTACAACATATATCTACTCTAAATGTCAGTGAGATTCATATAAAACATTAAATAAATCATAATGAATGCTTGTATAACAAATATTCTCATACATATAAGCATACACGAACACGTTTATTTCGGGAACAGCATGATACTTCTGTATTATAAATAGCATGTACAAAAGTAACGAGTGGAGAGATCACCTGATCCTTCCACGGCCTTCGCAGACCGTCGCGGATCCATCCCGCCCTTACCTCGCTAAGACTCCTTCCAAACTGGTGCATACGAGATGACATATAGGGAGATGAACATCTCAAGGAAACAAGGGTTTCCTATAATGAACTGGGAAAGTGCAGGAGGCACGAGGAATCAGACTTGGATAGGGAATACCAACAGAGTATAATATCAATAATTCTCTCTCCCCCTTAGGCCATACACATGAGGGGTTTTTATACTCCCTCCAAGTAGTTTCAACAGTTGGAAACAGTTGGCCACGTGCTGGGGTGGTTGAACTACCTGAGTAACCATCAACCCAACCCGAAAATAGGGAATAATTATATATTTTTTAATCATTTTAATGGCATACGCGGAAAAGTATAGCTGGACTCGCATATACATGTGGAAAAGTACGGGCATAGTCGCGTATGGGGATTTTTACACTGTTTTTAAGTGAATTTGTCCAAGTCTGTAGGAATGGGTGCCCAAAACCATCAAAGCAATCATGAATCATGTCAAGGTGAGAAATGATGCTATAAAAAAGGAATCTGATGATGCTCCTTCTGTAGAGGAAAAAACCACCTCGGATGAAGGTGGGGATGTGTATTTGGCTTCTTCCTCAAGTACACATGTAGATCATGAGTCATGGTTGATTGACTCAGGTGCATCCTTTCACTTCACTCCCCATAGGGAGTGGTTCTGCGAGTATGAGAAATATGATGGTGGTGATGTCTTCCTAGGGGATGATAGGAAGGCCAGAATCGTCGGACATGGAAAGGTCAAGCTGAAACTACAAGGTGGAAGGATTAGAACACTTCCTGGTGTTCTGCATATTCCTGCATTGGCCAGAAATCTGATTTCTGTAAGCAAGATGGATGATGCATGTGTAAAAAAAGTGTTCGAGAAAGATGCCTGCAAGATGGTTCGGGGAGCACTGGTATTAATGCGGGGAGTTCGGATTGGAAATCTGTACAAGCTACAAGGTAGCACTATTATTGATGGGTGTAACAGTTCTGTGGTTCTTGAAAGAGGAGCGGAAAGCCTAGCTGTCTCTGGAGAAAAGACCATGCTATGGCATCAAAGGCTTGGACATATTGGAGAGAAGGGCCTTTGGATACTACATAGAAATGGTATGGTAGAAGGTATGTCTAATTTCTCTTTGGATTTCGATTTCTGTGAACATTGTGTATATGGGAAGCAGAATCGGTGAGTTTTCCTTCTGGTGCTAAGAGGGAAAACAAGATATTAGAACTTTTGCACTGTGATGTGTTTGGACCTGTGTCAGTTCCATCACTGGGAAAGTCTGTGTACTATGTTTCATTCATAAATGACTTCTCAAGGAATACATGGATATATTTCTTGAGGAAGAAATCTGAAGTCTTTGACAAATTTAAAGAATTTAAGGCTCTGGTGAAAAACTAGACAGAGAAGAAGATAAAGGCGCTAAGGAAAGATAATGGTGGGGAGTTCTGCAAGAAGGAATTTGAAGAGTTCTGTAAGAAGTGTGGTATAGCACGACAGAAGACTACTCCATACACACCTCAGAAAAATGGAGTTGTAGAAAGAATGAACAGAACACTGATGGAAAAGTCAAGAAGCATGCTTAGTGGTACCGAGTTAGGACAAGAATTCTGGGCAGAGGCAGTGGAGACTGCATGTTACTTAGTTAACAGATCACTTTCATCAGCGTTGGAGGATAAGACTCCACATGAGGTATGGACTGGTAAGAAACCCTCCCTTTCACATCTAAGGGTATTTGGATGTGATGCATATGTACATGTTCCAAAGGAGAAAAGGACCAAGTTGGATAATAAATATGAAAGGTGCATCTTTATTGGGTATAAGGATGGTTTAAAAGGTTACAAGCTTTGGAACCCGAAAACAAGGAAGGTTGTGTACAACCGAGATGTGGTGTTTAGAGAGGTGAAAGATGTTGTTAAACATGAATTCATACCAAAGGAACCTGAGAAGATAGAGTTTGAGCTAAAGGAGTATGAATCAGACTCTACAACAGAAGAAGATTCAGAAGAGGAAGAGCCACAAACCCCAACTTTGAGAAGATCAGTTCGAGAAAGAAGGCAACCAGAAAGGTATAGTCCATCTGCTTTCTGTTTAGGTTTTGCCTTAACTATAACTGATGATGATCCTAGAACTGTCAGGGAGGCAGTAGATTCAGAGGATGGAAAACTGCGGAAGGAGGCCATGGTTGATGAAATGGCATCCTTGCACAAAAATGAGGCATGGGATACGAAGAAGGTGGAGTTTAGGGTGGAAGCAAGCCCATCGGGGCAAATGGGTGTTTAAAGAAGATGAATGTAGAAGGCAAGGTGGAGAAATACAAAGCTCGGTTGGTAGCAAAAGGTTATTCCAAGTCATAGAATTGACTGGCTGTTTTTCTCTCTGTGCAAGGGTTTCTCTATTCTAGATTACTTTTTATCTGTTCTGCACAGTGATTTTGAGATGAAAAAGCAGGAGATAGTGTGAAGATATTATTTCTTACAGGATGAGAGGAGATCTCATGAAAGCAACTGAAAAGGCTTTTATGGTGAAGGGTAGAAAAGAACTAGTATGCGAGGTTGAAGAAGTCTCTGTATGGGTTAAAGCAGTCACCAAGGATGTGGTATCAGGAATTTGATACCTATATACGGGGACTTGGCTTCACCAGAAGCAAGGAGGATCACTGTGTTTATTTTAAATTAATTGGTGACTGTGTTATTTATTTGGTCTTGTATATGGATGATATGTTGTTGATTGGAAATGACAAAGAAATTATCCAAGATTTGAAGACCCAACTGTTCTCCAAATTCGACATGAAGGATCTTGGTGCTGCAAACTATATTTTGGGCATGGAAATTAAGAGAGATCGGGCAAAGAGGAAGCTCTGGTTAAACCAGAGGAAGTATGTCGAGACTATATTGCAGAGGTTCAATATGCGGGATAGTAAACCGGTGAATGTTCCTATTCCTGTAGGTGGAAAGCTGTCTGTTGAACAGTGTCCCAAGACACAAGAAGAAGAGGAGTATATGTCCCGTGTTCCATATGCAAGTGCAGTGGGTAGCCTGATGTATGCAATGGTCTGTACTAGACCAGACATTGCACATGCAATGGGAGTATTGAGCAGGTTTATGTCAAACCCAGGGAAGGAGCATTGGACAGTAGTGAAGCGGGTTTTCAGATATTTACGTGGCACTAGTGATTATGGCTTGTGCTACCGGGGAAGACCAGGATTGGAAAGAATGTTGGACATTCGTGGTTTTGTTGATGCAGACTGGGCTGGAGATCTGGACCAAAGAAGATCTACAAGTGGGTATGTGTTTAGCCTATTTGGAGGTGCAGTCAATTGGATGAGTAAAAGACAGTCTGTAGTGGCACTTTCAACTACAGAGGCAGAATACATAGCAGCCACTCATGCAAGCAAGGAAGCAGTTTGGTTGCAAAGATTGTGTTCAAGTATGGGGTTGGTACAGCAAGCTATAAGGATAGACTATGATAGCCAAAGTGCAATTTCTTGGCTAAGAACCCTGCTTATCATTCAAAGACAAAGCACATTGATGTTCAATATCACTTTGTTAGAGATATGGTTGAGGCTAAAAGGGTGTTGCTGGTAAAGGTGGACACTTTGAAGAATGTTGCAGATGCATTGCCGAAGTCTGTGAGCACTTAGAAGTTCTCTTGGTGTAGAGAAACAATGGGTGTTGAAGAATTGGCCCAATGACTAAGGTCTCTTGTGGCCCTCCCTATGGAAAGAAAACAACAAGTGGGAGAATGTTGGGTATGTGTTATATTCTTTCCATGACTAGCCCCACGCGCTGTACTTTGCGTTGGGCGCAGCAGGGGGGTCACAGGGGGGGTGACAGCGCCCCGGTGAATTTTTTTTTTGGTATGTGGTCCCACTCATATGCGGACCCACCCATGTTTTGTGCATGAGTTTGCACATGGTTTTGGGGTACAATGGTTTTCGACCCCTGGTATTTTGTAGATCCGGTCAAGGGAACTAAGGTTATGTTCTAATCCAAGGTTAGTGGATTGGGGTTTATGTATGCTTCGGCATGTATATATATGTGTTGTAACACTGAAAGGAATATAATGAAAAATCAAGCTGGTCGTCCCAATTTGGGATCCAGGGGAAAATCTCTGTGTTTATCTCTTTTATGTTTTATGCTCTCGTTATTGTTTATTTTCTGTTATAAGATTCGTGTTTAGATAATTTCTGTTCAGGGTTAAAACCTACAACCTCCACAAAACATCATCATGGCAGCCTGGTATGCACCTCTGGTATTACCTCAACCTCCAGTGCCCTTGCCCAACGATTATCAGTCAAAGATCCCACACTTCACTGCAAAAGAGTCTACCACAGCCCAACACCATGTAGATAGGATGGAAGATTCTTTTGACTACACGGAGATAGATGATGATACAGTCAAAATGAGAATCTTCGCCCAGAGCTTAGGAGGTGATGTGAAGAAATGGTTCAGAAGCCTATCTCCTAATAGTATCCAAGACCTTCCTGCTTTATATCAGACTTTCATAAAAAAATGGGAGGTTAAGGCCAACCCTCTCTAAATCCTAGCAGAATACAAGAATCTTAAGAGAAATGTAGGGGAGAGTGTCCATGACTACTCTACAAGGTTTAACAGTGTTTACAACGCTCTTCCTCCACACACGAAACCTCCCCAAGGTTTGGCCGTAGTGAAATACCCTGAAGGCTTTGATGCTGACATGGCCTACCGGCTTAGGGAGAGAGATTACAACACATTGGAAGACATGCAAAAAGGAGCAGTGAGTGTAGAGGCTAATCTGATTGAGAAAAAAAAAGATTAAGAGCTGAGAAAAGGGTAACATATAGAGATGACGTTGTAGCTTCCACATCTGATCCCAATTATGACCGCCTATCTAAAAACATGGAAAAGCTACAACAAATGATGGAAAAAATGGTTGTCACAGTTAGTAACCAGAACAGAAACCAAAATCATAACTAGAACCAGAACTTTAGAAGAAACAATACCGCTCCCAACAGACAAAAAGAATCAGATCAGCAAGTTATTCCCCCATTCCAAGATAACTTTCCTGATGAAGATGAGTGAATAATAGAAGAGTATGAGGGGAACACAATAAACATGTTTGAAGTAGAAAAATCAATCCACAACTGTTCCATAGAAGAAGATCAGCCCTCATCCTCATATTGGGGTGAGGAAAGATTATAATCTGAGGATTACAGGCTAGGATTTGAAAATGCCATCATGCAGGTCAGAGAAAAATATGAACTTAGAAGCAAAAAGAGCCTAGACACTTCCAAACCAAAGGCTTCTGAGATTTATATCAAGAAAAGGCCTGAGAAATATTCTAAAGCAACTGCTAAAACTAGCAAGTCAACAGCTGGAGGTTCTGGAGAGAACAAAGAAAAAGACAACCAAAACGCTGATAAACAAAGTCAACCAACTAGAAGCACTAGCACTACAGTTAGTGCTCCTGATAAAACAGTTCCTAAACCTATACATAGTGAGAATCAACACACTGATTCTACCACCAAGGTAGTGACTACCAAAATAGAGTTGAACATTCCAAAGATTCAATCCACTTTCAATTTGGAGAGTGAGATTGCAAAAATTAAAATCTCTATCCCACTCTCTGAGCTGGCCACGTAGGATGTATATAAAGGCCAAATTTTGAAAGCTTTAAATCTAGGTGAAAACAGTGACACTGTAAATCTGAGTGATGATCAACTAGCCCTTCTGTTTGGTCCAAATATAGAAGGAAAGTTTCAGGAAGCGGTAGTGCCACCTTTTTACATTAGTCTCAATATCCATGACAAGATCCTTCACAATGTAATGAATGACTCTGGGGCATTGCACAACCTGATGCCTAAGGTAGTTATGGAAAATTTAGGCCTAGAGATAACTCGCCCTTATAAATATTTATATTCATTTGACTCTAGCAGAGGTAAAGTGTCTGGGCCTGATCAAAGATTTATGTGTGAGCCTTACCCAGATTCCAACCAAGTGTATGGTCATGGATGTTGTAGTGGCAGATGTGCCCCCCAAGTATGGCATGTTATTATCGAGATCATGGGGAGCCAAGCTGCAAGGTACAATGCAGATGGATGGGGCCTATGCCACAATCCCAGTCTTTAGCCAACTTAGAAGACTGTATAGAGAGGCACAAATGAAATTCCTGGTCAGCAGCCTCGAAAAGCCTGAAAATTCACCTTTATACTCTGTACACACAGATCTTGACTCCTTCATCCTTTGTAATGATAAATCCTTAGAGGGGTCAGAATTCAAAAACAGAGATACAAACAAGGAAACAGAACCCATGGAATTTAACATAATGGCTACTCTATGCTTGGAGGAGAACGATGTAGAAAACTTTTGACAGTGCACTAAAACAGAAACTCAAAGTGAACAAGAAATAGAATGTAGGCAACTGATTAGTCACCCTTCACAAGCTCATACATCACACCAAGAAAGAAACGATGTTAAGCCCAAGAGCGAGCCTTTATGGGAAATGAATTTTGATGGGTCATGCACCAAGAGAACCGCAGGAGCAGGAGTGTGGGTACATAACACCGAGAGTGACTACGCAGAGAGTCATGCCTGTAACCTGAAATTCAAATGTACAAACAATATCACAGAGTATGAAGGTCTTATCCTAGGCTTGAAGCTGTTGATAAAATTAGGAGCCCGTAGGATAACTGTGCATGGAGATTCTGAGTTGATCATTAAACAAGTGAATGGTGAATACACAACGAAACATCCTAGGTTGAGAGCGTACAGGAATGACGCTATGGATCTATTGAAAACCTTTGTAGAATATGAACTGGTGTTTGTCCTTAGGAGTCAGAACGCAATTTCAAATGGATTAGCCTGCATAGCTAGTGCGTATCACAAGCCTCCTAGTGACCAAAAAATCATCATTCAGACGAAATTCAGACCTGCGGTGCTTGATAATGAGAAATATTGGCAGGTTTTTGAAGGAGATAAGCAAATCAAGGATTTCCTGATAGGTAGGAACGAGTTTGAATTTTCTGATTTAGACTCTAAATCTGACAATAGCTGCCTAAGTGAAGAGCCCTCAGATGAGGAAGAAACACTTTGTAACATAGAAATAAACACTTTGAACGAACAGATTGGAAATCCAAACGAAAAATGTGAAAATGTAGATAGTGAGGAAGTAGAGGTGCTGCAGGCCAAGGATAAGAACATACCTCGAGGTCTGGCACCTTTAGAAGACCTTTTTGACTTTGATGATGTAGCAAAAAAGCCCACTTTGCAGAAGTTGATGTCGAGGAATGCAACATAGGCACTGAAAATAAGCCCAAGATGATTAAATTGGCTAAGTCCCTGCCTGCAAACATGAAAAAGAAATACATTGACCTATTCAAGGAATTCATTGATGTGTTTTCCTGGAGCTATGAGGACTTAAAGGCCTATGACACAAACATTATACAGCACAAAATAACTCTGAAAGAAAATCAGAAGCCCTTCAGATAGAAACTCCGCAGAATAAACCCAAAACAATTGCCTGCAGTTGAAAAGGAGATAAAAAAGATGTACGAGGCAGGCATAATAGTTCCTGTGAGGTTCTCTGATTGGGTCTCAAACCTAGTGGCTATGAGAAAGAAAACAAGAGAGATCAGACTGTGCATAGATTTTAGGAACCTTAACAGAGCCTCACTCAAAGACAATTACCCTTTGCCAAAAATGGAACACATTCTTCAGAAAGTAGTAGGCTCAAAAAGGATCTCCCTGTTAGATGTTTTTTTAGGTTACAACCAAGTTTTAGTACTCCCAGAAGACCAACTCAAAACAGCTTTTACCACTCCATGGGGCACTTTTATGTATGTAAAAATGCCCTTTGGATTGATGAACGCTGGTGCAACCTTCCAATGAGCAATGGACATAGCCTTTTCGGATGAAATAGGTCACTTCATTTTCATCTCTCTGGATGACATAACAGTCTGTTCCAAGACTGAAGAAGAACATCTAAAGCATCTGAGAAGAGTGTTTGAAAAATGTAGAAGGTTTGGTCTGCCATTGAATCCTAAAAATACTGTATTTGGGCTGCAAGAAGGTAAGCTTCTCGGCCACATTTATCTGAGAAGGGAATTAGGATAGACCCACAGAGAGTTGAGGGAATACTACAAATCGCACACCTAAGAAACATCAAGGATTTACAATCCTTTATTGGGAAAATCAACTTCCTCAAGAGGTTTATTCCCAACTTAGCTGAACACCTTAGGAATATGACAAACATGTTAAGGAAATATGTAGGAGTTAAATGGACTGTTGAGGCTAAGAAGTCTTTTGAAACAGTTAAAATTTCACTCACCGGGGTTCCTGTCTTGATCAACCCTGATTTCTCAGAAGATTTCATGATCTTTTCATTTGCCTCTGAGCATACAGTAGCTTCAGTTCTGTTGCAGAGAAATCCAGAGGGAATGGAACAACCCATCTCTTTCTTCAGCAAAGCTCTGAGGGATGCACCCTTGAAATACAACATAATGGAAAAACAGGCCTATGCCCTAGTTAAGGCCTTAAAATAATTTAGGGTGTACATTCTGCATTCCCACACCATAGCCTACGTGCCAAACATAGTGGTTAAAGACATATTTTCCCAAGACCCAGATGGGAAGAGGGGAAAATGGATTGCTGCGATCTTAGAATATGACCTTGAGATAAAGCCCACAAAATCGATCAAAGGTCAGGGCTTAGCTCAACTAATGGCTGAATCAAATTTACAAGCCCTTGACATAAACATGGTCGACGCCTTGGATGATCAGGAAGGATTGTCTGATCCCACAGTTGAGGAGAACTTTCAGAACTCTCCTTGGTATTCTAACATTTTGTATGTGCTCATAAACCTCAATGCTCCTCCTGAACTATCAAAGACTAAGGCTAGATTTTTAAAGCTAAAAGCTAGAAACTACTGCATACTGAATGAATGTTTATACTGGAAAAGTACAAATGGCCTATTGCTTAAATGTTTGCCTGAAAATGATGCAGAGAGGATTAAACAAGAGTTCCATGCAGGAGAGTGTGGAGGCCACCTGAACTGGAAAGCCACTGCTAAAAAAATACTCAGAGCTAGATATTATTGGCCCACACGTTTCAAAGACATCCATAAGATGATAATTGCCTACCATAAATGCTAGATTTTTTAAGGCAAAAGAAAGCTCCTACCTCTCCCTTTACAACCCATCACTGTTGAAGGTCCTTTTACGCAATGGGGCCTAGATTTCATAGGAGAAATACACCCTGCTTCTTCTGCACAACAAAAATGGATCTTAACAGCCACAGACTACTTCACTAAGTGGATATAGGCCACACCTACTAGGAATGCCACAGATTCAATCATCATTAGGTTCCTAGAAGGTCATGTCATCTCTCAGTTTGGTTGCCCAAGAAAAATAATCACTGATAATGCTGCCGCTTTTGGATCCAAAAATATGGTTGATTTTTGTCACAGGTATCAAATAGCACTCGGTCATTCAACTGCCTATTACCCATAAGGTAATGGGTTGGAAGAATCATCAAACAAGAGCCTGGTTACCATCATCAAAAAGCTACTGGAAGAAAACAAAAAGTCATGGCATAACAGGTTAGTGCATGCTTTATGGGATGACATGCTTACCAAAAAGAAATCTATTGGCATGTCACCGTACTAGCTTGTCTATGGAACAGAAGCAATGTTTCCTACCAGCCTTGGAGTACCAATGATTAAAATTGTCCAAGAAATTCAGACAGAAGAAGACAACATGGTAAGAAGGATAAACCAAACAATTCATCTCCAACAAACAAGGGAATATGTCTATAACAGAGCTGTGAAAGTTCAGGAAAATATAAAGAAGTTGTTTGACAAAAGAAACAAAGCTTTTGACTTCAAAATTGGAGATAAAGTTCTGAAGTGGGACTCAAGGAGAGAGGACGAAGGAAATCACAGCAAGTTTGACAGTTTGTGGCAAGGTCCATACATCATCCAGGCCAC
The DNA here is from genome assembly GCA_034641835.2 of Pinus albicaulis. Taxonomy (NCBI): domain Eukaryota; kingdom Viridiplantae; phylum Streptophyta; class Pinopsida; order Pinales; family Pinaceae; genus Pinus; species Pinus albicaulis. The sequence continues at coordinate 50,313 of JAXQQM020090871.1, read as the reverse complement.
TGTGGGTCCAAATGCCTTTTTTATACAAGAACTAGATGGTACAAAGCTGTTTGGGGGTCCTGTCAATGGCAGGATGCTCAAATACTACTTCTACTGATTTCCAATTTCCAGTTTCCATTTCCGTTGTAAATACCATTGCTATGTTATGTTTTCAAGAAAAAGAGAAAATGTTCCAAAAAACAGAGAGAAAGGAGAGGTTCAGACATGCTCAAAACATGAACCTTAGAAATGCAAAGGATTGGCTCTAATATGATCAAAACCTGAGCCAAAGAAGTAAAATAGCTGGTCCTAACATGTCCAAAACCTGAACCAGCAACTAAGGAAGAAGATCAGCTCTAACAAGCCCAAAACCAGAGCTGAAATGAAGAAGAGAAAGTGACTCTAACAAGCTCAAAACTTGAGTCACAAAGAGAAGAAGGACACTTCAAAACTTCAGATTTCAAGCCTTCAAGATTTTGTTTCAGTTTTCTGCAAGTTTCTATCCATGTGCAAATGTCTTTATGCCTTGGATCCACAACAAAATATATTGTCTAATCCTAGTTTGACTGTTTTTAAATTTCTATTGTAGAATGTAGAGGAGAAATCTGCTGGACAGTTTAATCCCAGCAGGTGTTAGATTAGGTAGAGAAACATATGAGGCCAACAGTTTAATTTGGTCTCATGGAGAAATAAGGGTAGAAATAGAATAGGTTTATTTTCTTGTTTGTAAAAAATAAATGATGTAAAGGGTCTGCTAGTCCAAATGCACCCTAGAAGAAAAAATGTTAGGACTATAGTCTAGGTAGGTAGATTGTTTGGGAATGCTTCTGCTGATCTATCATGTTTGTGGTAGCTGAAAATCAAAGAAGGAAGATGGCTCAAAGACTAGGCATCTGGCCTACCTCAAAGATCATTTCTGGATTCTTGACTCCTTCAAGAAGAAGCCATCCCCATGTGGAGCCACTGTTAGCCCCCTATAAATTCCTTGACAAGAAAGCAGGGGGCTAAATTGTTTTTTGGAGCCTTAAAGGAATGCATTTTTCCTTAAAAACACATAATCCTTGGAAGCATCCTCTTACCCTCTGCCCTTTGGAAAAATTCCACTGCTATTTCTAAGTCAAAAAGCCTCACTGATTGTAAAAAATTTTTGTTCAAGGAGGCCTTCATTTATCCTTGTACCCCTGCAGAGTGTCCCATTTTATCCCTTTTTCCCCTTTGGCAAAGTCCCCCTTTTTACCCCAAAAATCCCTCCCAAAATCCCCTAAATCACCCATTTCCCCTTTAAATCCTACACACACCCCTCGTTTGGTCTAATTCCCCTGTTTTTCCTCTGTCATTACTCCTTTCTGGCCTCAAAATCACATTACAATGGGCCAAAAACCCACATTCTACACATTTCAGGTTTAGCCCCTTTCGGCTCAGCCCCATAAACCGTTTCCTCACATGACCCAGACACTAGAACCAAGCGCTAGCTCGACAAGCGCTTATTGCATTTGGATATTGAGAGCGTTATCAACCGTCGATCTGTACAGATCAGACTATATTCGCAAACTCCATAGCATCCGTGGCCCTCCGCCGTTCACCCCTTCGATCGCATATCCACCATCGATCTGATCCGCAGATCGACGGTCCATTTTTCACCCGCCCTGGTGTCCCCCGCGCCAAAGCACTATTCAAAACCGCTGGTTTCCATCGCACCGCTTTTGGAGGGTGGGCTGTATTTTTCATTTCAGAGCGATGCCATTCACCGCATGACGTGTGGCTCCGTGCACTATTGAAAAACTTCCCCCCATCGCGCATTAACGTTCGACCGTGGACCTGGCGTGATATCCGCGTACATCGTCCGATCTGAAGCTGTCCATCCGACGGTGATTGCACCACGAAGATGCTCGGGAGTTAGCCCGAGGCAAACGGGACCCCTGGCCCACCATTAGTCGACCTCCGACACATTTTCAGTCGTCAATCTCCTCTTGAGATCAGACGGTCCAGATTAAACCAACACCCCACCTTTGACCGGCAGCACCGCTAGTACTCCACGTCACCCATTTTTATTGTTTTTTCCCTGTTTTCTTGGTATTGTGCCACCTGTCCTCCAGGTTTTCACCACGTGTTCTCCGCCACCCCTGGTCTATAGTTGATCCATTTCTCTATTTTTTCCGCCATTTTGCGTCCTTACCCACTGTTTCCACCATGCTACACCACCATTCCACAAGCCTTCCACTGCATCCATCCCCCTCTAGCATGGATTTCTTAACGATTTTGTGTGTTTTGCAGGATTACAACTGGGCGGAAAAAGCCATGATTTATGGTCACTGTTCCAGTGACATAGAGCGCAGAGAAGGCCATTGTCCGAGGCTAATATTGCAGGAGAATGTTTGGGAAGGATTAAAACGACAAAGATTTCATCAATGTACGGTGCTCGACACTGTCAAACCTCCCAAACACCATTAAAACTCGAAGTTTGCAAAGTCAGAGACAGGAAATAGAGAAGCAAAAGAGTATCAGTGAAAGATCAGAGAATTTAATACCGGTAATCAAAGATTTTTGAAGCTTGGAGTTAGTGATTTAAGGTAGGGTACTAGATCGAAGATCCCATGGATCACTCAGAAGATCCAATGCACAGAAAATCATATCAGCAGAATGTCTCCTCCCATGAAAGGACGGATTGCCCATACGGTTTTCATGCTTTTTCGTGTCCCTGAGGAAATTTCCACCCTAACAACAGTCCTATGATATCAGAAGCATTTGTTACACGGTATGGCAGGTCCCAGAATCATTGTTCTACTTTTATTTAATTCACCAGAGTACCACAAGTATTGCAGAGGTGCTATAGCAAGTACATCAAAGACATACCTGGAGTAAATTGCAGCCTGACGAAGACCACTCTTTCATCCAAAGAGTACTAAAGATAAATGCCCAGAATTTAAAACAGAATGGGGCCTCGGTCCTCTTCCTCTTCTGAGTTTTAATACTACATTTAGTTTTCCATCTACCTCCTCTGCCTCTTTCTAGCTATAAAATCCATGAAGAAACTCATTGTAAAGGTTGTTGTTGATCGACTATCTATGAATTGCAAGCTATTTCTCTTGAGACATTTTCTCTGTGTAAAGTTGTAAGATAGGCCGAGGAAGATGTTTTCAGACTGAATATCAAGCTATTGGGGATGTTGTACTTGACTAGTGTTGCTATTTAATATGACAAGCACATTTCTTTGGATCCTGATTTAAAGCAGCAGTGATGTTTTTTCTGTCTTTGTCTATGTTTTCCTTTTTAGTTCATTACATCTTATTTCTGCTGGCTTGCATTAGAAATCTGGCATAGGATTTACCCTTGTTAGGTACCCTATGTTTCTGCTCTCCTTGCCTTTAATGTTTTCTGCTGTATGTGTTATCTGAGGATTGTTTCAAGCTAATTTAACCAATGTAGTGGTCAAAACATATGCTGCTAGCTGATGTATGGATTAATGAAACTGTTTTCAGATGTTCTTGTTAGGCTTTGATTAAATGAATTGGGATACTGGGAGTCTAGAACTCTGTCTCTGTCTCACTAGGATCCTTTTCAATTAATTGAACCTTACTAAGTTCCCTTAAGCTGGATGCCAAAGCATTGAGGGTTCAAAATCTCTCTCTGATTTCAGGTTTTCACTTTTGTGTTTAAATCTTTCATGTTTCTTTGTCTGAAGAGTTAACCTTTTAGGTTCTGGATCACAAGTTGTCCAATGGCATGTCCTGTCCTTGGATCTGATCCCTGAAAGGCCACCTTGGATGTTTCCTTGCTTTCACCTTCTCTCTTACCCTCTCATGCCACACTATCATCTTTAAGATCCAATGCTTTAGATGACTAGCCCAACTGAAAGCCTGCACATTGAATAGCAAGTAAACCCTTTCCTGACTCCATTGCCCAATGGTATTGAATGTTCTCTGAATCATCCCTCCTTTGCCTAAAATCCTCTTTTCTCATCCTTTTCTTATATTGAACCCTTCTTTCCCGATTCCCAACAACCAAACAAAAATCAAACAAACAAACTTGTGCCTATAACTAGCCTAATATCTTAACTTTGAGCTTCAAAGACATAAACCTTTTCTCATATAGAGAGATCCCTCTCTGGACCCAGGAGGGCTAGATCCTGAGGTCTGAAAGTGGTTCTGATGTTGTCTCATCTTTGGTCTTGCCAATCTGGCCAAAACATGGGAATCCCAACAGATTCATCAAACATGGTGTTTACAATATTACTATAATCAATCCTTGTTTCCAAAAGGAAACCACACATAACATCAAAATAATGTTCATCCACACTATGGTGGGATATCTGAGCATGTATGTGCTCATTTTCAATTTCATTACCAATTTCAGCTTTACCAAACTCACTAGCTCCGAATGGATTCACGAATGCACATTTCACTTTCCAGTCATCATCCACATACGTTTCATCACAATGGGATTCACCATCTTCTGCACCATCCACAATACAGTGGAGTCTTTGAGCATTGATATGCTCAAGCTCTGTTTCGCATATAGAGGCTTCATATTCATCCATATGGATGCTTTCATAATGGGTTTCAACAAGCTCCGTTTCACATACATATGCTTCAACTTCCCTCTTTTCAATCTCTATTGCATCTTCTTCATCCATATGCATGTCGTGCATAATTGGTTTCAGCGAGCTCTATTTCACATAGAGAGGCTTCAACTTCCCTCTTTGCAATCTCCGTTGCATCTTCTTCATCCATATGCATGCGTGCATAATGGGGTTCACCAAGCTCTATTGTCCTCCCAGAGTCTTTCTCATCTAATCTCAGATCTGCGTCTAATTTCTTTGCATGTGACATATCCTACTGCTGCATGTCATTCCCCCTTGCACAAAATTTTGCTTCCAGGATGTTCCATGATTCCTTGGAAGTTGTAGCTTTTGCTACCTTGCCCATAACCATTTCATCCATTGCATGTTGAATGAAACTCAAAGGCAGGGAATCTTTGTCTTTTACTAGACATCTTAGTTCATCGACTGTGGCATGAACCTCCTTAAACACGACAACTATCTTTGCCTCTTCTTTTTTATCATTTTTCTTACTCTTCTTTAGTTGCGCTTTGCGACCCATGACTTCCGTCATAATTGCATGCATGCTTACATGAGGCTATCTTCCATATCGCCCCCGAAAAAAAATATGGTTTTTAATATGCGCCCCCGTAAGGCACAATCTTCTCCAAAAAACCTGTCATGCTTGACAAAACACCAAAATATTGTTTGTGGACTATTGGACTTTGCAAAGCCCTAAATTCTCTCGCCAATAATAGCCACAGAATATTCTATACAGACCTTGTTTTTTTTTTTTTTTTATACTAGTAAAAACTTAAAATTTTTTTTTACCATGCACTTAACCCTTCTCAAATAACTTGTAATTTAAAAGAGCCCTTTAAAAAAATTATTATAAAAAGATATATTTTTTAAAATATTTTTATAAAATTCTTTAATAACTCCTCTTAACACAACTCGTGCCACGCCTTTGTAAATACCCACGTGAACTTTGAATTTCAATTTTTAAAGACCCACGTGAACTTTGAATTTTGATTTTTAAAAGATGAATGAAAACCTTAATGAAAGTACCTCACGTACTTTGAAAACGATATTTTGATTTTCCTTTCCGTTCATGGCTGTCGGCTGAAATATGAAACCTGGTTCCGCACTCCCGAAAGCAATAAACTATGGATTTTACCTCGATTGGTGAAAATCGTAAGTATGCCGAAATTGTCGCAGCTTTTCCAAGGAGATGTTGTGGACCTTCGCAGTTGCTGCATTGAAAACGTGTGGACCTCCGCGGGTTAAAAAAAAATTATGGCCTTCTACTTTTGGCCTTCGCCTCTAGATCTGCTCGCCCATGGATCCTCTGATCCTTCCTCAGCTCTGATACCAATCTGTTGGAGAGACAAAGGATTCACACACATAAATAGCACAAGTATATCACACATGAAACAATGAGCTACGACTCTTCCATTAATCTCACTCACAATAAATCACAATCTGAATAAAATGAACCCGGTGAAGGGTATTTAACCTAAATTGACATGCACACACTCTCACATAAATCAACTTGATCATCACTCACTTAACTAATGATGGCGGGTAAAACCCATAGTCCTGGTTTTCTCATATTTTCAATCTCAGGTTGTGTATAAAATGAATTCAAGTTTCATTGCCCAACCAAATCCACAATCTGGGCAACTCACAATGTTCTAACTTCTTGAACTGGCAAGTTAATTAAATAAATTCGGAAGCTTTAATATCTCAAATCAGAGATTTGAGATATTAATTTAAAATCTTGATGGTTATAAACCATAGAAACCACCCACTTTATAAAATGTGAATCAATACACTGTCGGACCCCAAGTCTTCGCTCTCTCACATACATTAATGTATGTTCCCACAGCATGTATCAACCGAAAGGTAAACCTTTCCCGCTTATCTCATACCACGTTCAAACTTTGTCTAGACAATGGCCAACACATATAAGGCCAACCTCAATACAACATAACCTTCTGTTATAATTTTATCACGAGTTTTAACTCACCAACTCCCTACCATTCAATTCGATGGTTTGACCTCAATTTAGCCACATACATGTTACGGTTCACCTTTTCATTTCACACTTTAAAAACCCTCAATTATCCAACGATTAATACACATAACCTTTGTAATCAAATCCAATCTCTCAGATATATTAAACCAAGTTTAATATCCTTCGACAATAATAAACCTTCACTTCAATGATAATTAATATTTCCCGAACATAGTATTAGCATATTATGAATGAAGATCCAAACCGAGTTTATTCTTGGAGGAAATACACTATAGAAAATAATGTTTAATGTTCTCGGGCCCATAGGTTCACCTCAACAAAATAACATTGAACCATACCTCCGTTAATCTCCGTGCAAGTCACTACACGATTTTCGTTTGATCTTCCTCCCCCAGGATCGGACGATTCATGTTGATATCACATTTTTTTTCCCGCAAGACTTTAGCGCTCCAAAATAACGCGATGTAAGTGTTTTTACATTACCACTATTGGCCACGCGTCATTCAGAAACTGATATCGCTTCCTCCAAGGGATTACCGCTTACAAATTTTAAGTTGTGCGATACTGCCGGTTCTAATTGCCAAAACCACACCTTCACAATTCCGCCTCCTTCATGGTTTCGACTTATTTCAGTCTCCGCATACATTCAAGGCATTGGTTACCATTTATTTCATATCCAGCTCAGATCCTCTATGCGTATTGTACAGGCGTGAAACCCATCAATGCCTGCAGCACTTCCGCATTACTCATTACTGTTCATCAATGCCAATTCACCATGCAATCACTGTTCCTTTGATCCAGCCTACAACATGATTCAACTTCATCTGATGTCGATTCAAATGATGTCGACTCCAATCAACAGAGTTTGATGCGGATTTGAACACATTTAACAATCAGAGGCCAGTGTTACTTGCGCTCCTCACTAAAAGACCAGATCTCATTGATTCCAGCTAACCTTTCTCACAGGATCAAGACGCACTCAATATTCAATCTTCTGTATTGAGGGATTGACACGAAATCACTGTCGATTCATATAAATCGAAGCCATTCTTCTCCGTATGCAAATTAACAGCAGGATCCAATAATAATTCGATCTTCATCGTTGGAGAAAACAAAGTTCTTTTATAAATGCTGATCTTAAAATGGCTATCAATTTAACGCCGAGTATATACAACCCAGTAAAAAGAATCGAAATTCTCCTTCCTACAGTGAACATAGAAATTCGATTCACATTCCCTCTCTTACGCAGGAATTCATTCTGCGCATTGGCCATACAACTACTTCTTAAAATGAATCAACAGATTGACATTAACTCTTAACACAGGGTTTTTCACACATTCCTTATACACTCTCATCATTGAATATACAGACAAAATCCCAATCAATTCACAGAGTCCTACTCATACATGGAATTCAAGGCATTTTCACACAGAACTTAACTCGACAGATGCACAGTAATACTGAAACAAATTCATCATTTATACAGTGAAATTACTTACAACTTCTAGTTGGCCAGATTTTCGATCAAATGGCCCTTCTGCAACCAATTCTCTACAGATCTCTCCTACCCTCTATGTAGCCCTATGCAGGTCTATTTATTAATTCCTTTAAGGCTTATACTTATACAAAAAAACTAATGAATCGATTCAGCTGCTTTGACAGCTCAACCAAACAGTTCAAATTCCAGATTCCTAACTCTAGAAAAATCCCTCGAATTGAGGAAACTGACTCTTCACTTTCCTATCTAACCGACTTCTCCTATCCTCTAATCATTTGAGGGCAGTTACAATTCTCTCGACATTTAACTGAAATCACTCAAATATGAATAACTACACAGGAAATAAAAAACATGAGACCACCCTTATGTTTATTTATATACAAAGATTGTCTTGAGCCTAATGCCCCTACATCAGACTCCCCAGGTTAAAATGATTCATGATTTCCTGATCATGTGCTTTCATCCTTGTCTTCCTGGATCCCACACTTTTTTCTGCAACTGGTCATCTATTGCAATGTTCTTCTTTTGCATTCCTCCAGGCTTCCATACTTTATGCTGCATCCTTCCATTTGCTATGCCTTCATAGTCTGTGACTGTCTTCTTATTATTGCTGATGTTTCTTTGTTTTCTTACTGTTGTCTTCTTCTCAGACACTTGCACCATCAGCTTCCTTATAAATTCAATTTCTCTGTCTAATATGTCTTCCGACTGCTAGAGACTACTCCATCTTGAGTGCTGAACTCTTAATTTTGCCTCTTCTTGCTGCATTCTTACTTGCTAAACTCTTACACTTTCTTGACTATTATTGCTGCTTGTCGCCACCCAATCATACATACCCTCTTTTCTTCCGCAACAGTAAAACTCTTCCTGATTGTCACCCATGACAATTTCTTCCTTTGTCTTCAGCAATTCTTCAGACAGGTATTTAAATTTCCAGTCACTCTCATCACCTCTTTTCTTCTCGTGGACTAAACATCCCTTAGTCCTTCCTTCAGTACCTACAATCATAAAACAAACATCAGAGTCATAAAATATTTGTGTCTCTTCCTCCTCTAGCAACACTTCAAATTGCTGCTCCAACATTTCCTCCAGCAGTACTTTAATCTGCTGCTCTAACATTCCCTCCAGCAACACTTTAATCTTCTACTTTATCATTTCATTCTCTTCTCTAAATTTTTTTAGCAAACATTTCAGCCACCTCCTCTGTATAACCAGATCATCAATATGTTGCAAACTGATTTCAACATGTTCTTCTTCTTCTTCCTTGAAAATCTTCAGGAATTGTCTTCCATCTTTTTGATTTATTCTGCTAATAAAATCAAGTTCTTTAAGATCTACATTTTCACCTTCTATTAGAGTAAAATTCTGATTCTCCACTGCTGTATTAGTCCCAAAAGTATCCCCCACAATTTTCTCTTGGTCCATCAGATAAGCCAATTCTTCCTTGTCACCAACAGTAACAAGTTTCTGCATATGAGACTAGATAGCCTCACCTTCCTTCTGCAATTCTAAGTCCTTTCCAAGACTTAGAAAATCTTCACTGTCTTCATTCCTCTGCATCTCCATATTCTGCAGTCCCCAATTTTGAAATTGAGGTTCTCTCTCTTGCACTGAATCCTGCTGATTCAGCATGATCTCCAGAAATTCAAGTTCTCCATTCCATGGATTAAAATCTCCCACAAAATTCTCTTTCTCTTTCAATTTACTGCCACATGGTGTCAATTTATCTTCATCATCAACAGGATCTGCATTCACAAAACAATTTTCAAAACAAAATTCATAAGGCCTCAGTGCCTTTCTCTCTTCTGCCAACATTTCAGTATGTTGTCCCAAATTTCTTTCCTTCTCTATCAGCACATCAGTATGCTGATTCATATCCTTCAAAAAATTCTTGAGACTGTTAGTTAGTCTCTCCTCTGCATCATCTTCTTCAAGGATGTTTCTCTGCTCTAGTTCATAAAAATGAACTTTCTCATCTTCATTCATCTCTGTGTTTACAATTTGAACACTCTTTCTTTGTGTTTCTGTCCTCTGCTCCAGAACACTTAACTTATGACACAATCCTGTCATCTCATCTGAGAAAACATCTTCACAATCTCCACTATCTTCCTTTCTATCAAAAGTCAAGTTCCATGCTGTCACTATCTCTTCAGCCTTAATTAGAATAGAATTATGATCTTCCATCCCTGTAATAAATTCAGATATTTGTCCATCACTCTTCACTTGACCATCCAAATGAAACAATTTTCCATCATCATCATTAACAACAAATTGATCATCATCAAACATAACTGTCTTTTCATCATTGAAGCAATCCCTTTCATTAAACAATGAATTAATGAATTCCTTCTGTTGCTGCAATTCAATCTGATCTTCATCAGGAAGATAATCATCATAATTTACTTGGAAAAATTCAACTTCATTTACCACAGCTTCATAATATGAACTGCCTTCTTTAATACCTGCATTCACACACAACTTGTCAGTTGTAAAAACATAAGACCCCGTGGTCTCATTTGATGATTTGATCATCAAATCTCCCTGCTATTCCAAGTCTTCTATACACTTCAGAGATTATTCAATGGTCTTTTCTTCAGCCTCTTCAAGCTGTCCAACCTCCAACTTCTGGCCATCATCACAATTTAAATCTCCTCTGCTTCCAATATGTTGGAAAATAGAATCTTTCTCCAACTGCGCATGGACATTTTCAAAACATCTAGATGTTCCATTTTCTTCCTTAGTGACAACACCGACAGTTTGTCCACCTCCACATGTTTTCCCTGCAAACATACAAAATTTTTCATATGTAAGGCCATTTGACCCCTTGGTCTCACTTGAAGTTTTAGTCTTCAAGTCCTTCTCCAAATACTCAATCATTTCGAGCAATCTCTCCTTCTGCTGAGAATTTATCATCTGCTCTCTCTTCATTTGTAGCCTCTGCCACTTTACCTTCTTCTTCATGAGCCAACCAACTCTCTGGTTTTCCTTTATCATCTCTATCATCCTCTCCAGTTCATAAAGCTGCTTGCTGATCTCAGCTATCTCTTTCCAATATTCTTCATCAGTGAGTCTCTTCCTCATGCCATTTGCTTTGGCATATTCCCTCACTCTTCTGTTGTGGCCTCTCTTAGAACCTCTGCAATCTCTGCTATGGCTATTAGTAGCCATTTTCTCCTCCATGAGTTCTTCACTCACAAGATGCATTAAGCCTCTACAACAGCAAGCTCTCTTGCTGCAACTTACCTCACCAATCCTCTCCTCTAGATCCAGATTTTGGAAAGTACTGGTCCCCTGTCTGTTGGAACCTTCTGAGCACTCTCTTTTGCCCTCCCTAGGCTTCACTCTGCAACTTTTTTCAAGAACACATATGTTCTTCTTTCATCCAACCTCTGTTGTGAATCCTCCAGGTCATGCCACACTTCTTCTTCACTCAGAATCCCTTGTTGGACTCTTCTATCACTACTCTCAAAGCTGTGATCTATATTTGCTGAGATCCTTCCTCAATTTCTTGCGCTCTGCCTTCTGCAAACAATATCCTTAAACCAGAGTCAAATAATGCTCATCAACTCACCTCCCAAGATCCCTGAATGATATTGCTGTTCCTCTTACCTGCACTACACCTATGTCTATTATAAGCTGCAAAATACTTTGTCTTCAAATCTAGATTCTGCACATCTGAAGACCTTCACTGCCTACTTAATCAAATCTGTAAATTCTGTTTAACAGATTTAAACATCAAACTTTTCTTTCTCGTTTCAGTACATGTGCATTTCAAAAACTAATTTTCAAAGAACTATTTCAATTCCGCTCTGATACCACTATGATGGCGGGTAAAACCCACAGTCTTGGTTTTCTCATATTTTCAATCTTAGGCTGTGTATAAAATGCATTCAAATTTCATTTCCCAACCAAATCCACAATCTAGGCAACTCACAATGTTCTAACTTCTTGAACTGGCGAGTTAATTAAATAATTTCGGAAGCTTTAATATCTCAAATCAGAGATTTGAGATATTAATTTAAAATCTTTATGGTTATAAACCATAGAAATGACCCACTTTATAAAATGCGAATCAATACACTGTCGGACCCCAAGTCTTCGCTCTCTCACATACATTAATGTATGTTCCCACAACATGTATCAACCGAAAGGTAAACCTTGCCCGCTTATCTCATACCACGTTCAAACCTTTTCTAAACAATGGCCAACACATATAAGGCCAACCTCAATACAACATAACCTTCTGTTATAATTTTATCACGATTTTTAACTCACCAACTCCCTACCATTCAATTCGATGGTTTGACCTCAATTTAGCCACATACATGTTATGGTTCGCCTTTTCATTTCACACTTTAATAACCCTCAATTATCCAACGATTAATACACATAACCTTTGCAATCAAATCCAATCTCTCGGATATATTAAACCAAGTTTAATATCCTTCGGCAATAATAAACCTTCACTTCAACGATGATTAATATTTCCCGAACATAGTATTAGCATATTATGAATGAAGATCCAAACCGAGTTTGTTCTTGGAGGCAATACACTATAGCAAATAATGTTTAATGTTCTTGGGCCCACAAGTTTTCCTCAACAAAATAACATTGAACCATACCTCCGTTAATCTTTGTGCAAGTCGTTGCGCGTTTGCTGTTTGATCTTCCTCCCCTAGGATTGGACGATTCGTGTTGATATCGCGTTTTTTTTCCCGCAAGACTTTAGTGCTCCAAAATAATGCGATGTAAGTGGTTTTACATTACCACTATTGGGCATGCGTCATTCAGAAACTGATATCGCGTTCCTCCAAGGGATTACTGCTTACAATTTTTAAGTTGTGCAATACTGCCGGTTCGAATTGCCAAAACCACACCTTCACAATTCCGCCTCCTTCACAGTTCCGACTTATTTCAGTCTCCCCATACATTCAAGGCATTGGTTACCATTTATTTCAGATCTAGCTCATATCCTCTATGCGTATTTTACAGGCGTGAAACCCATCAACGCCTGCAGCACTTCCGCATTACTCATTACTATTCATCAATGCCAATTCACCATGCAATCACTGTTCCTTCCAATCCAACCGACAATATGATTCGACTTCATCTGATGTCGATTCAAATGATGTCGACTCTAATCAACAGAGTTTGATGCGGATTTGAATGCATTTAACAATCAGAGGCCAACGTTACTTGCGCTCCTCACTAAAAGACCAGATCTCATCGATTCCAGCTAACCTTTCTCACAGGATCAAGATGCACTCAATATTCAATCTTACGTATTGAGGGAATGACACGAAATCACTGTCGATTCATATAAATCGAAGCCCTTCTTCTCCGTATGAAAATTAACAGCATGGATCCAATAATAATTCGATCTTCATCGTTGGAGAAAACAGAGTTCTGTTACAAATTCTGATCTTAAAATCGCTGCCAATTTAACGCAGAGTATATCAACCCAGTAAAAAGAATTGAAATTATCCTTCCTACAGTGAACATAGAAATTCGATTCACATTCCCTCTCTTACGTAGGAATTCATTCTGCGCATTGGCCATACAACTACTTCTTAAAATGAATCAACAGGTTGACATTAACTCTTAACACAAGGTTTTTCACACATTCCTTATACACTCTCATCACTGAATATACAGGCAGACTCCCAATCAATTCACAGAGTCCTACTCATACATGGAATTCAAGGCATTTTCACACAGAACTTAACTCGACAGATGCATAGTAATACTGAAACAAATTCCTCATTTATACAGTGAAATTACTTACAACTTCTAGTTGGCCAGATTTTCGATCAAATGGCCCTTCTACAACATATTCTCTACAGATCTCTCCTACCCTCTATGTAGCCTTATGCAGGTCTGTTTATTAATGCATTTAAGGCTTATACTTATACAAAAACACTAATGAATCGATTCAGCTGCTTTGACAGCTCAACCAAACAGTTCAAATTCCAGATTCCTAACTCTAGACAAATCCCTCGAATTGAGGAAACTGACTCTTCACTTTCCTATCTAACCGACTTCTCCTATCCTCTAATCATTTGAGGGAAGTTACAATTCTCTCGACATTTAACTAAAATCACTCAAATATGAATAACTACACAGGAAATAAAAAACATGAGACCCCCCTTATGTTTATTTATATACAAAGATTGTCTTGAGCCTAATGCCCCTACATCAGATTCCCCAGGTTAAAATGATTCATGATCTCCTGATCATGTGCTTTCATCCTTGTCTTCCTGGATCCCACACTTTGTTCTGCAACTGGTCATCTGTTGCAATGTTCTTCTTTTGCATTCCTCTAGGCTTCCATACTTTATGCTGCATCCTTCCATTTTCTATGCCTTCGCAGTCTGTGACTGTCTTCTTCTTGTTGCTGTTGTTTCTCTGTTTTCTTACTGTTGTATTCTTCTGAGACACTTGCACCATCATCTTCCTTATAAATTCAATTTCTCTGTCTAATCTGTCTTCTGACTACTGGATACTGCTCTATTGGGAAAAATAATGAGGGGGGGGGGGGGGGGTGAATCAGTATTTAGAGCTGACTGGAAAACATTTTACTTTTTATGCATTTAATTCTTTACTTAGATTATTGCATCATTCATTCATCAGATGTTTAGTAAGAAGTAAGCATGAGCAGTAATAACAGAATCAACCATCACACACAAGCAACACACATGAACACCAGTATTTAAGGTGGAAACCCAATTCGGGAGAAAACCACCGTTGCTGTCGTCTTTGTCTTCAATATTTATTATAAAGAAAACTTCTTACAATTTTGTACTGGGCAGACTTATACCAGCACGTAGGCACCAACGTGTAGAAGGCTACAACCTTCTCTCGTTCTCTAGAAAATACTAGAAGGGAGCTCCAACCCCCTGATTTTAACACCATCTTCTACTGGCAGAAAACTTCCACTCTCATACTGAAGGCTTCAACCCTCAGATCCACCAAATTTCTTCAATTTGTACATCAGACTTGCAGCAGGTCTTCATCATTTCTTTTGCAGATCTTCCTAGAGATTCATCATTTCTAGATCTAGAGATCTTGAACCTTCATCATATTCACAGGTGCATCATAGATTCAGATCTATCAGAGTTCAATTATGCAGATATCTCTTAAGGAGATTTTTTTTCGTTATCAACCCCTCTGCACGCACACTTTGTACTATCATTCTCATCTCCTTATATAGTTTTTGCCTTTATTAAAACCATGAGTCAAAACCACCAAACCGCTGATGGTATTCCTGGACGGGATCAACTAGATAATCTAGTGGGGTCTACCCAAACCCCAAACAACTTCTTATTGTTCTATTTTCTTGGTCAGGCAATTAATTAAACTAAGGCTTTTTAATATCTCAATCTGAGATTGAGATATTAATCCAATTCCTCCTTTTGCTATGAACTCCCCAAGGCATATATATTTATATATCGACCCCAAGTTTATGTGCATATGTTAACCCACGTTTATTGCATCATATGTCTCATATTTCGCCAAATTCACATAATCAACTTCCTTTAGTAATGACCTTCATATGTCGACCCCCAGGTTTATACGTTCCACCAACTTTGGAGTAAAAATGATGACCCAATCGATTTTCGTCATAATTTATATTTAATTTAAACAACCTTGGTTAAACCCGCAAATATTAATTTGAAAAGTTCCAATTAATATAATTTAAACTGGGCCCACATATATGATCAACGACCCAATCAAATTCCCGCTCCGTACTTTGGTTAAGCTTCGCACATCTTCATCAAGCGATCACCGTCCGATGACTCCTTCCCAGATCAACGGGGCTCAACAATTTCACCAGGCATCCTGGGTCGAACAATAACGCGTGATGGCGCGCTGTGACAAGCGGTTTTGTGGATTCGTACAGGGACATGTGTCACCCATTCTATGGAATCGCTCCCCAACTCGAAAAAACCACTTATCTACGAAAGGCGGTGCGATATGGGAAATCCGGCTTTGTAAACCCACTCGCGGTTTCAAAACAGTGTTCTATCGGAATTCAACCATATCTCAAATATAGTTCATTGATCTATCGGGTTCGGATTTTCCTCGCAATCGCAAGTATTTTAATAAACACTCTGCTGCATAGCTTTTCTCTGATGCGATTAAAACTGGAACTCAAACACTTATTAATCCTGGTTTATACGCCCATCAGGTTCGGGCTTCTATCGCACTCGCAACCTCTTGTTAACTTGTTCTGCTGGCCTCATATGCTCCGATGCGATAAGGGTCTCTTGCCTGGGTTATGATTCTCGGAATGTAATTATTTAGTGTATCAACCAGCTGGGGTAGTAAACCTCGGAATAACGCCTCAGCCTCTGCCTCTGATGTAATTCCTTCTATGCTGCCTTGCTACCTCTCTTTACTACTTCTTTGCCTTTGCTACAATACATTGCTTCCTCTGCTCCTTGACTGATACTGTTCTCTGTAGATGCACTCTTTCTCTGTTCTTCTCTGCTGACCTTTGTTCTCTGCTATATTTCTTTTCTCTGTTCCTAGTTACTGTTTCACATGCCAATTCCTTTGCCAATTTCTTTGCCATCAATGACAACATTTCCAACATGTTCCATCTTGAGTGCTGAACTCTTAATTTTTCCTCTGCTTTCTGCATTCTTACTTGCTAAAATATTACACTTTCTTGACTCTTACTGCTGCTTGCGGCCACCCAATCATGCATACCCTCTTGTATTCTGCAACAGTAAAACTCTTCCTGATTGTCACCCATGACAATTTCTTCCTTCTCTGTCTTCCACAATTCTTCAAACAGGTATTTAAATTTCCAGTCACTGTCATCACCTCTTTTCTTCCCCTAGACTAATCATCCCTTAGTCCTTCTTTTAGTACCTGCAATCATAAAAAAAACATCAGAGTCATAAAATATTTGTGCCTCTTCCTCCTCTTGCAACACTTCAAATTGCTGCTCCAACATTTCCTCCAACAGTACTTTAATCTGCTGCTCTAACATTCCCTCTAGCAACACTTTAATCTGCTGCTTTATCATTTCATTCTCTTCTCTAAATGTTTTTAGCAAACATTTCAGCGACCTCTTTTGTATAACCAGATCATCAATATGCTGCAAACTGATTTCAACATGTTCTTCTTCTTCTTCCTTGACAATCTTCAGCAATTGTCTTCCATCTTCTTGATTGATTCTGATAATCAAATCAAGTTCTTTAAGATCTTCATTTTCACCTTCTATCATAGTAAAATTCCGATTCTCCACTGCTGTAGCAGTCCCAAAAGTATGCCCCACAAGTTTCTCTTGGTCCATCAGACAAGCCAATTCTTCCTTGTCACCAATAATAACAAATTTCTGCATATGAGACAAGATAGCCTCACCTTCCTTCTACAATTCTAAGTCCTTTCCAAGACTCAGAAAATCTTCACTGTCTTCATTCCTTTGCATCTCCATATTCTGCAGTCCCCAATTTTGAAATTGAGGTTCTCTCTCTTGCACTGAATCCTGCTGATTCAACATGATCTCCAACAATTCAAGTTCTCCATTCCATGGATTAAAATCTCCCATAGAATTATCTTTCTCTTTCAATTGACTGCCCCATGGTGTCAATTTATCTTCATCATCAACAAGATCTGCATTCACAAAACAATTGTCAAAACAAAATTCATAAGGCCTCATTGCCTTTCTCTCTTCAACCAACACTTCAGTATGCTATCCCAAATTTCTTTCCTTCTCTATCAGCACATTAGTATGCTGATTCATATCCTTCAAAAAATTCTTGAGACTGTTAGTTAGTCTCTCCTCTCCATCATCCTCTTCAAGGATGTTTCTCTACTCTAGTTCATAAAAATGAACTTTCTCATCTTCATTCATCTATGCCTTTACAATATGAACACTCTTTCTCTGTGTTTCTGTCCTCTGCTCCAGAACACTTAAATTATGACACAATCCTGTCATCTCATCTGAGAAAACATCGTCACAATCTCCACTATCTTCCTCTCTATCACAAGTCAAGTTCCCTGCTGTCAATATCTCTTCAGCCTTCATCATAATAGAATTCTGATCTTCCATCCCTGTAATAAATTCAGCTATCTGTCCATCACTCTTCACTTGACCATCCAAATGAGACAATTTTTCATCATCAAAATTAACAACAAATTGATCATCATCAGACATAATTGTCTTGTCATCATTGAAGCAATCCCTTTCATTAAACAAGGAATTAATGAATTCCTTCTGTTGCTGCAATTCAATCTGATCTTCATTAGGAATATAATCATCATACTTTACTTGGAAAAATTCAACTTCATTTACCACAACTTCATCATACGAACTGCCTTCTTTAATACTTGCATTCACAAACAACTTGTCAGCTGTAAAAACATAAGACCCCGTGGTCTCATTTGATGATTTGATCATCAAATATCCCTGCTATTCCAAGTCTTCTATACACTTCAGAGATTCTTCAATGGTCTTTTCTTCAGCCTCTTCAAGCTGTCCAACCTCCAGCTTATGGCCATCATCACAATTTAAATCTCCTCTGCTTCCAATATGTTGGAAATCAAAACCTTTCTCCAACTGTGCATGGACATTTTCAAAACATCTAGCTGTTCCATTTTATTCCTTAGTGACAACACCATTAGTTTGTCCACCTCCACATGTTTTCCCTGCAAACATACAAACTTTTTCAGATGTAAGGCCATTTGACCCCTTGGTCTCACTTGAAGTTTTAGTCTTCAAGTCCTTCTCCAAATACTCAATCATTTCGAGCAATCTCTCCTTCTGCTGAGCATTTATCGTCTGCTCTCTCTTCATTTGTAGCCTCTGCCATTTTACCTTCTTCTTCATGAGCCAACCAACTCTCTGGCTTTCATTTATCATCTCTATCATCCTCTCCAGTTCATAAAGCTGCTTGCTGATCTCA
The DNA here is from genome assembly GCA_034641835.2 of Pinus albicaulis. Taxonomy (NCBI): domain Eukaryota; kingdom Viridiplantae; phylum Streptophyta; class Pinopsida; order Pinales; family Pinaceae; genus Pinus; species Pinus albicaulis. The sequence goes on along the minus strand of JAXQQM020090871.1, from coordinate 31,345 downwards.
GCTATCTCTTTCCAATATTCTTCATCAGTGAGTCTCTTCCTCATGCCATTTTCTTTGGCATCTTCCCTCACTCTTCTGTTGTGACCTCTCTCAGAACCTCTGCAATCTCTGCTATGGCTATTAGTAGCCATTTTCTCCTCCATGAGTTCTTCACTCACAAGCTGCACTAAGCCTCTGCAACAACAAGCTCTTTTGCTGCAACTTACCTCACCAATCCTCTCCTCTGGATCCAACTTTTGGCAAGTACTGGTCCCCTGTCTGTTGGAACCTTCTAAGCACTCTCTTCTGCTCTCCATAGGCTTCACTCTGCAAATTTTTTCAAGAACACATATGTTCTTCTTTCAGCCAACCTCTGTTTGGAATCCTCCAGGTCATGCCACACTTCTTCTTCACTCAGAATCCCTTGCTGGACTCTTCTATCACTACTCTCAAATATTTGATCTATCTTTGCTGATATCCTTCCTCAATTGCTTTCACTCTGCCTTCTGCAAACAATATCCTCAAACCAGAGTCAAATAAGGCTCATCAACTCACCTCCCAAGATCCCTGAATGATCTTGCTATTCCTCTTACCTGCACTGCACCTCTGTCTACTATAAGCTGCAAAATACTTTGTCTTCAACTCCAGATTTTGCACATCTGAAGACCTTCACTGCCTACTCAATAAAATATGTAAATTCTGTTAAACAGATTTAAACATCAAACTTTTATTTCCTATTTCAGTACATGTGCATTTCAAAAACTAATTTTCAAAGAACTATTTCAATTCTTCTCTGATACCACTATGATGGCGGGTAAAACCCACAGTCCCGGTTTTCTCATATTTTCAATCTCAGGCTGTGTATAAAACGCATTCAAATTTCATTGCCCAACCAAATCCACAATCTGGGCAACTCACAATGTTCTAACTTCTTGAACTAGAAATTTAATTAAATAATTTCGGAAGCTTTAATATCTCAAATAAGAGATTTGAGATATTAATTTAAAATCTTGATGGTTATAAACCATAGAAACGATCCACTTTATAAAATGCGAATCAATACACTGTCGGACCCCAAGTCTTCGCTCTCTCACATACATTAATGTATGTTCCCACAACATGTATCAACCCAAAGGTAAACCTTGCCCGCTTATCTCATACCACGTTCAAACTTTGTCTAAAAAATGGCCAACACATATAAGGCCAACCTCAATACAACATAACCTTCTGTTATAATTTTATCACGAGTTTTAACTCACCAACTCCCTACCATTCAATTCGATGGTTTGACCTCAATTTAGCCACATACATGTTACGGTTCGCCTTTTCATTTCACACTTTAAAAACCCTCAATTATCCAAATATTAATACACATAACCTTTGCAATCATATCTAATCTCTCGGATATATTAAACCAAGTTTAATATCCTTCGGAAATAATAAACCTTCACTTCAACGATGATTAATATTTCCCAAACATAGTATTAGCATATTATGAATGAAGATCCAAACCGAGTTTGTTCTTGGAGGCAATACACTATAACAAATAATGTTTAATGTTCTTGGGCCCACAGGCTCGCTTCAAAAAAATAACATTGAACCATACCTCTGTTAATCTCCATGCAAGTCGCTGCGCGATTTCCGTTTGATCTTCCTTCCCCAGGATCGGATGATTCGTGTTGATATCGCATTTTTTTTCCCGCAAGAATTTAGCGCTAAAAAATAATGCGATTTAAGTGGTTTTACATTACTTCTATTGGCCACACGTCATTCAAAAACTGATATCGCGTTCCTCCAAGGGATTACCGCTTACAACTTTTAAGTTGTGTGATACTGCCAGTTCTAATTGCCAAAACCACACCTTCACAATTCCGCCTCCTTCACGGTTCTGACTTATTTCAGTCTCTACATACATTCAAGGCATTGGTTACCATTTATTTCAGATCCAACTCAGATCCTCTATGCGTATTGTACAGGCATGAAACCCATCAACGCCTGCAGCACTTTCGCATTACTCATTACTATTCATCAATGCCAATTCACCATGCAATCACTGTTCCTTCGATCCAACCTACAATATGATTCGACTTCATCTGATGTCGACTCCAATCAACAGAGTTTGATGCGGATTTGAACACATTTAACAATCAGAGGCCAACGTTATTTGCACTCCTCACTAAAAGACGAGATCTTATCGATTCCAGCTAACCTTTCTCACGGGATCAAGATGCACTCAATATTCAATCTTCTGTATTGAGGGATTGACACGAAATCATTGTCGATTCATATAAATCGAAGCCCTTCTTCTCCGTGTCCAAATTAACAGCATGGATCCAATAATAATTCGATCTTCATCGTTGGAGAAAATAGAGTTCTGTTATAAATGCTGATCTTAAAATGGCTGTCAATTTAACGCAGAGCATATACAACCCAGTAAAAAGAATCAAAATTCTCCTTCCTACAGTGAACATATAAATTCGATTCACATTCCCTCTCTTATGCAGGAATTCATTCTGGGCATTGGCCATACAACTACTTCTTAAAATGAATCAACAGATTGACATTAACTCTTAACACAGGGTTTTTCACACACTCCTTATAAACTTTCATCACTGAATATACAGGCAGACTCCCAATCAATTCATAGAGTCCTACTCATACATGGAATTCAAGGCATTTTCACACAGAACTTAACTCGACAGATGCACAGTAATACTGAAACAAATTCCTCATTTATACAGTGAAATTACTTACAACTTCTAATTTGCCATATTTTCGGTCAAATGGCCCTTTTGCAACCTATTCTCTATAGATCTCTCCTACCCTCTATGCAGCCCTATGCAGGTCTATTTATTAATGCCTTTAAGGCTTATACTTATACAAAAACACTAATGAATCGATTCAGCTGCTTTGACAGCTCAACCAAACAGTTCAAAGTCCAGATTCCTAACTCTAGACAAATCCCTCGAATTGAGGAAACTGACTCTTCACTTTCCTATCTAACCGAATTCTCCTGTCCTATAATCATTTGAGGGCAGTTACAATTCTCTCGACATTTAACTAAAATCACTCAAATATGAATAACTACACAGGAAATCAAAAACATGAGACCCCCCTTATGTTTATTTATATATAAAGATTGTCTTGAGCCTAATGCCCCTGCATCAACTAACTCTCTAACTCACTCACCAAATATATCTATTACTCAACTCAACTGATTCACTTAACTGTTTGTCTAACAATGCATGCGGGAGGTAATTACATATTTTAACAATTCGGTGGACCTCATAGGTTATGGAATAAGTAATTTGCATGCTTAGTAACTTGCACCGATGTCACTCATCCTCCTTCGATTCACTAGTGGAATGATTTCATTGTACCGTGCAATATGTGAACCATTAAATACATGTTTGTATCTATAACTAAACAACAACTCCTTGGACTTATCGAATAAGTAATCTGCATGCTTATTAACTTGCACCCACATCAGTCATCATTCTTATATCATTTCATGGCCCATGCTCTAACTACGTTACCTTATGTGGGAGTGTGGTCATCTTACTTTTCTCACACTGAACCAAGATCAATCTCCTTTTAACGCCTTCTCTCTAAGCTCTCTTTTCTCCCTTTGAAATATTTGCGTTTTAAGCTACCATTCTCTAAGCTGGGTGGTCCTTCAAATATTTTGAATCATTGACCATCACAACCCCGATCAGGAACTCTAGGCTACATCCACAGTGGAAACGAAGACAACCTCGATTAACATCTCTTAGAGACATCCGTTGTCATGCCCTCGAGTCAGTTCCACTGTTTCGGTAACCATGTAGAATCGGCTAGATTTCCATACTTAGTTTTTTTCTCATATTACGGGCTACGCCTACCTACATTATTATGTGTGTGTTTTGTTATGTGTGGAATAACATAAAAACAATACACAAATGCAAAACTCGAGATCAACAAAATGATATATCAAATTTATATTTTCATTATAAATTTTTGATGTATCGTTAGAATATTGTACAGAAGGGAAGGTTGTCATTATGTAAGTGCAACCCCTACCTTAATATTGTTCACTGGTGGCCCAAGGCGCAGCATGTACTGCCTGTCACTCAAAAACACATACCACGCTACTCACGACACCACGATTTAACACTTCATGCCGAACTATCCACTCCACACTGCCCAATTACATCATTTTTCGTCCATAGGGTGGGCGCATTACTGCTCAAGTCACTTGTGACCCACTGCACCAGTTTTTCACCCTCACATTGTGTCTATTGATCTGAAATGTGTGAACAAAATATTTCTTATACAGAGATAGATAGTAGGGGCTTTTACTGGTTATTTCACCTTTACTAGAAAGGATGAAACCAGAAGCTTCTGGCCCTATTACTGGCTCTGCCTAAAGAAATATAAAGTAAACACTAAATCGATCTATCAATGAAAGTATTTTTTTATGTTTGCAAAGTATTCATTAACCAAATTTTATGTGTGAATAAGCAAGTTCAAGTATTATGCAATGGAAGTAATGTGGTTTGAAGTGAAACAAATGAGTTTTGATCACTGTATAAGTCTCATTGTGAAAAGTGGACTTATTAAAAAATTACTATTTAATGTAGTAAACTCTGGAAAATAGCAGCAAAAATACACAACATAACATTAAGCATTTGTTTAAGCATTTCACCCCTCTTGGGCTACCTGTGCTGGGTCCAAAAGCCTCCAAATAGGCTTTTCCCTCTTTCATTAATGCTCAAAATAAGTATTACACAGTGAAGAAAGCCTCAAAAGGATAAAATAGCTGAAAATTCAGAAACAGAGGACTAAAAACAGTAAAAATCGACTATTCATTCACCTCAAATGGATGAGTATAGTCCAACACAGCTGATCTTTCACCAAGACCTGGTGGCTCCACAAGAAAATTCGCTGATAAAATTGCTGATAGAGTGCCCTGATGGCTCTGAAACCTGTCCCAACAGCTCCAGAATGCTTCAATACCCCCAAATAAAAAAAAAATTCGCTTCAAAAGGCTTTTCCTAGCCAAAGTTATGGCTAACTGAAGTTTTGCCCTTGAAAAGCTCCACTAATTGTGGAGAACTGGAGTTAACTCCAGTTAAAATAGCAACCTCCCCCAAATATTTCAGGCGCACTCCAAATTTGACGACAACATTAAATTTGACCGTTTCATAATCCCGCGTTCACATGCAAACATTGGGCTAACCTAACTGTTTGAACAACATCCGCTCTACTCCAATTCGAATTAGCCACATTTCCGCGCCATAGGGTTATATGATGAGGGGGCTGGCCCCCTTTCGGGTCCCGCCCAAACAAAAAGGAAACATTAAATATAACAATGTGCCCATTGTTAATAAGAAATTCATGTGGGCTCAACGGTTGAGCCGTTCGTTTGTGTCCGCCCCGACCCGGGGTCGAACCCTGCCGCGAACATAACAAAAATTTTGTAACACAATTTCATTCGAACTTGGGGCCACGTGGTGGCCTCTGGGCTGGCCACGTGGCGCCTTTTCATTTGCCTCCTGCGAAATATTCCGTAGAATATTCTGTGGAATATTATTTTTTTAATAATTTTTTTTTTTTTAATAAAGTCAAATTGGCCATTTTTTTTACTGAAATTGGCAAACTTCAAAGCTGAATAACTTTCTCATACAACGTTGGTTTTCAGTGCCATTCACGTCTACAGGATCTTTTTTCTGAGCTCTTTCCAGTCATTCTAGTTTGGACCAATTCTAAGCAACTTCATTTTTGAGCATTTTTCTACAAGACACTGGATCTCCTGATCATCTATGCCGAACGATGGTTGTGTAGATCTACAATGATGTCCCTCCCCAACATGCGGTCATTTTATTTACATGCCCTACGCCATGTTGTATTGTTCAATGGGAACATCGTTTGGGGAATTTTCTATCAAGCCGACCTGCCACCAACACTTCCAATGCCCCTTCGCTCATTTTCATGTGTCGCCCCATTGCGTCTTTCCCACCACTGAGTGTGTCACTACACTCAACCCGCATCACACCTTCATGTCTCGTGTCGCCCTCTTTTGGTTGATCCATGCCTGGGTGTGGGAAAACTGCCCGGGTGTGCACCCCCATCGCACGCTACCTTGTCATGTTTAACCAAACCTGTGTTGTCACCAACCGGTCCGCTGCTCCTTTGGTCGCCTTTAACCGAAATTTTCTCTGTGGGCGCTTTCCATCTACGCGCCTTTAAGCGCTATTGAGTCAAGTGAGCGCCCAATGTGCTCGCCACTACGGTTGCATGCCTGTCGCACATCACGGGCACATCCGTACCCACGACTCACCTAAGTGTCATGTGTGCCCGGTTGGGTGCCCAACTCACCCAAGGGCGGTGATGTCAACTTGGGGTCCTGACATCCTCCTCCACCACAAGTCATGACTATCCTCGGCAATCCAATCGAGCGTGCCAACTCCTCATTTTATTCTGGAATCTCATTTTTCCATCTCCACAATGAATCCTTTGTTTCCCAAACACTCTCCTCTAGTGTGTGCTTCCACTGAATGAAGAAATCCCTCTGTCCAGAACCAAGTTCGGTCTATCCACAATAATGGTCGATCCCCTCGGTGGTTTTTCTCTCTTAGGATGATGTGCGTCAAGTATATATCTCTTGAACTAACTCATATGGAATACAGGACATTTCAAACGCATGTGGTTCGGAAGCTCCAACTCATAAGAAAATTCACCAACTGGCATATTCACCCAAAATGGCCCCTCATATTTCCTCATCAAAGATCTTGTAGTACCTTTCAGTGGTTGAAACTGATCTCCGGTGATCCTCAATAAGACCATGTCCCTAACATCAAAGCGTGTGTTCCTCCTATCCTTATCTTCCCATTTCTTCATTATCCCTACAACATCATGCAGGTGCACTCGTGCTAACTCCAAAGGCTCCTCCCATGCTGACAATAATCTCTTCACATGAAAACTCCTCAAAAATCCCCTCAGTAGCAGAGTGTGTGGAGAAACTAGCATCTATCTATTAACCAACTCAAATGGACTATACTTGGTTGCAGAACTCTTCTAAAAGTTGTAGCTAAACTGAGCCACATCCAAGAGTTCAGGCCATTTTTTATAATTACCCCTCACATAATGTCTCAATTAGTCCTCCAGCAGTGCATTCATATGTTTAGTATGCCCATCTATCTACGAATGGTAAATCGAACTCTGCAGCAACTCTGTCCTGAATAATTTGAACAAAGTGGTCAATAATATTCTTTTAAAACACAAATCTCAGTCAAACACGATACTCAAAGGCACTCCCCAATACTTAAAAATATTCTTGAAGAATAGGTCAACATTATTTTCAGCCCCACATGGTATCTTCGTTGGAATGAAGATGACATACTTGGAAAAATGATCCACAATGACCATAATCCCATTATACCCATGCACCTGTGGTAACTGAGTGATGAAGTCCATTGAAACACTCATCCAAGGTCTCTTTGGAATCGACAAAGGCTGCAACAATCCTCCCTGTCTCTAGTTATCTGATTTGTCCCAATGACAAATTATGTGTGTATGTACATACTCCTCTGCATCTTCCCTCATCTTTTCCCAAAAGTATCGTCTCTCTAATAATGCCAAAAAACGATGCTGCCCTCAATGGCTAGCCTATTGAGAATCTTGGCACTCCTTCAAGATTTGTGTCCTAAGTCCAGATGACTTCGAAATGTAGATTCGGTTACCATAAAAAAAGATCCCATCTCGTAGGAAAAAAAATTGGGTCTTTCCCTCCTTCACCTACTTCAGAATTCTCTTCGCTTGAATATTTGTCTCCACACTAGCAAAAAGTCTACTCTACACCTCATAGGTCTTATGAACTTTACTCCTAGTACGTTCATCATAGTCTTCTTCCTTCCCAAGTGCAACTAATTATCCCTTCCTGCTGAGGGCATTTGCAACTGCATTGTCTACCTGGATTGTACTCAATAGTCATGTTGAACTCTGCCAAGAAGTCCTACCAACAAACCTGCTTCATTGACAACTTCAGTTTGGATGCAAAGTAACTCACTGCAACGTTGTTATTCTTGACAAAAAATGGTTTCCAAATCAAGTAAAGGCTCCATATTTGTAAACAGTGGATGATAGCAGTCATCTCCTTCTCATGAATTGGATACCGTTATTTGTGAAATATAAACAAATATAGATTTGTTTTATTATTTCCTTTTGGGGTTTCCTGTTTAGACCATAAACAACCTAATAAATGTGGTTTATTAAGTTATTTTACATAGTGAAAACAATTTTACTTAGGGTAAAATTGGTCTTACATGGTGTACTTGGGTCCATCTAATGATAATAGGTTAGATGACCAAAAAATGGTGTAACAGATTGCCCCCCAACGTATGAGTGTTAGGAGCAAATCGTATGACCGAAGTACGTTGTAAGAACTCAATCACTAGACATCGAGAGGGAAGTCAGAGAGAGAAATGTAAGGTAGTCTAATGTCCTAAAGGACTAGACCCTGAGGAGACGAGACTTACAGGTGCAACAAGTCTCTAGTTTATGAGATGGCACCTGTGCTAAAGGCGGCGGGGGAGGCATACCTATGCCCGCCGAGACAAAGTACAAAAGAATAGTGTGTCTATTAAACAAGGAACCGAACTATAAAGTACATGCTGGCATAAACACAAGCCAGAAAAATAGAATGATGAATCCCACATACATGCTGTACTTGGGATGACAGCCCAGAATTATACAATAATATCTAAGTACATGAGATACAAATACAACCCAAATTCCCCCTAGAAATGGGGAAGGGCTCGCAAAATCCGACTGATACATGCAAATCAAAAAGGCACTGCAAGCGGCAAAGGCCAATATCATCAAATATAGGGAGCTGCATCAAAGGCTGAAATGAAGAGGTCATCCGGGCATGTGGGGGGCTACCTGCAGGGCCACCCCCTCATGAGGGTTGAGACATCTCACACACACCCAGGAATCACCAATAGCTGCTGCTGCATCACTGGACCATCAAGTATACGGATCTCGATCATGCTGAAAAGAGCTGGAGCAAGGTACACTACACTCTAGACCTGTCTTCTGGAGTGAATGAGTTGATGCCGATAGAAGGAGGCCTGCCATAGGTGAGGCAATAAGGGATCCCCAACTAAGGCACGAGAGAAAATAGGAGAGTGACGAACAAGCAGACACTAATGATGATGATGAAATGGGGGATACTGAGTAGCGGATGGACGACTTCCCTTGTTAGAGCATAAAGGGCATGGATGGCTTGGCAGGGACTGACAAAATATCATGAGGGATAGGGGAAAATGGGACTAAAGGCCATAATGTGCGACACGAGAGAGGGACCAAGCAAAGAAGGATGGAGGACTATAGCAGGATACAAAGGGACTCGGGATAGACTCCATGAATGCGATGATGACTCAACTTGGATGCTCTAAACAAGGGCGACTCAATGGTGCTACCACACAGTAAAGGTCCAATGGGGGACTGTAAAAACATGAGTACAATAGGGTATCTCATGACGAAAATAAACACGAACAAGGACAAGTAAGGAGGCAAAGTGGCGCCCCAAGTACAAGTGTTGTAAGTGAGGAAATTCGATTTGGAGGATAGGTGAATAGACCTTTCGTGGACAAAATGTGTCCTAGTGAAGTATCAAAACATGAAAAACTAACAGATACCCATTTGAGTGCTCGGGGAGAGCTTTCCATCGGTATAGACGGTGTGTTAAATGGGGCTACGGTTTGGTTGCGGCGGGCGAAAGAAAAAGCAGGGGTTTCTCTTCTAATAAGGCATGTTCCCTCCAAATACATTCATTTGCTTGTGTAGCTGTGGTGAATGTGGAGAGGAGAGGAGGCCCTAAATCTTACAGTGAGCATAGCGGACAAACCGACCATTGGAATCGAGATCCGTCAGTTGCAGGTAAGAGGCCTAATCCTACTCTTTGTTTTTTATGGATTAAAAGTTCAGATTAGGGTCCTAAATCTCAGGAACAACCCCTACCTCATCTTTACGACCGGGTCACACTTTTTGGGGAAAAAAATGCGACCTGGGAAGCAAGTTTGGGCCTGAAAAGTGTGACCTGTCCCAAGATTTGGCCAAAAAGTACGACCTGTCAGAGGGAGGTGATTTTAGTGCTGTTGTGTGCTGAGATTCAGGTTTTGTGTAATTGAATGTAGTTTTTTATATCTGTAGACTAACAAAGATGATGGTTTTGTGCAGAGATGGCAGATATATGGATCAAGCGGAGAGAGAGAGACCTGGGTACATTACGGTCAGAAATCCAGGTGGATCAAGGTGTCCGTCGTGCATTGGCTAGGTTTGGGGTTCTGAAATTTGTGGAGAACCCTTTGATGAGAGCTGGGGATCCCTTGTTGGCCCGGATTGTTAGTTATTGGGATCCAGATAATGAGGTCTTTATAGTGCAGGGGCACAAGATTGAGCTGACAGTCCAGGATCTGTATTTCCTGACTGGTCTGCCACCATTAGGGATGGTGGGAAATACACAGCCAGTGTTACCGCGGGGACATAACATCATGGAGTTCGTTGAGCGACATTGTCGACCAGGTGTACGAGTCAAAGGGACTCGGATATCGATTGGAGATTTAGAGAGGTTGGAGACCTGTGCAGTGGCGACAGCAGTGTTGCGGATCTTGGGCAGCCAGGTGCTCCATCACATCACTGGAGGGCAGATGATGATTGTAGAAAGTGTGTTGAGTGGGACCTACTATGGGTGGGCCTAGATGATGTTGGTGTCGTTGAAACGACAACTGTCGCTTTGTAAGTGGCAAGTGAACCATGATTGTGCTTATGGGACTGTATTGTGCTCCTTATTTTTTGAGAAGATCCCGACCTTGCGACCTCGTGTACAACTACCTGATGGGGGTCCAAGAGAACCCAGGATGTGCCGATGGGGGCGACTACTGTGCAGAGGAGGAGGAGGGGCAGTTGGACGGGTGTTTCGACCATAGTTCTTTGCCCATTGGGATCAGATGCCGTTGTACATAGACGACTATCCCTATAGTGGGATGAGTTATTGGGGGGATCCGGACTTGCCGCTTTCGCCTGGTCGAGTATGGGGGCCTGATGGTAAGTGACAAGTAACTAAGTTGTTATGTGCATGTTAATGTTTGAGAATAGTATTTATGGTACTGATCCTCATACTTTTGGTATGCAGATATAGCTCCGGTGAAACCGGTCGGATATATGGGACGACCTGTAGTAGCAGGAACTACAGGTGCTAGTGGATCGAGAATGGAACAGAACGAGGATATGACCGCGCTGTTGGAGGACATTCGTCGTAGATGTGAGGGGCTACTGACCGGTGTTTCGGAGCGGGGTTGGCAGGACTTAAACGAACAGTACATAGAGCTATGTATTGGGCTACCCTCGGAATGTAGAGGTATCATGTGGCGCATAGAAATGGCTGGTCAGATTGTGCGTGATATACGAGCTACCGGAGTAGAGCCATTGGCTCGGGATCCTCCAGAGAGTGATTAGATGTAGGGCAGGTGGTACCCCCCAGTGTGTATGTAGGGGCAAGTGGTGCCCCCCAGTTTTTGAGTTTTGTTTTTTGTAACATGCTATGGGCATGTCAGTTGTTTCAGGGTAGATGGACTCTAAAAAAATGTTATATGATATATATTATGCATATGCATTGTTTTGATGATTTGAAATGTTATTTTCTTGTGTGTGATAAATGCTAGTCTAGAACATGGTTTGCAATTCTATCTACATAGTGATTTTGACTTCTAGGTACATGGTTGAAAGTAATGAATCTAAATTCATGTATCAAAAGTTTCACTCGTAAATAGCGTCTAAACAGGATAGGGTTTTGCACACGATAGACACCATTGAGTTGTAAGACAAGAAGCAGAGAATATAAATGAATGTGCAGATGGAGGATGCGATGAGAGAGGGCACCGGCTAAGAGGCCATGTATTGCATCATATTCGGCCTGATTATTGGTGGCATTACCAATGCAGACCCCATTAGAAAGAACGAGGGTATGCAAGGGGGTAAAGATGACCAAAGCTGCCGAGGCTAGATTCTGGGAATAACGACTTGCCCCATCGGCATAGCCAATATAATGTGTGGATGAGAGGTCCGGAAAAATAGTGTCACAAGACAAGAAATGGGAGGAGGGAGGATAATGAAGGCAGCGTGAGTGTAGGGTAGACATCAAACGATAACTATTGGATGGATTAGTCTGGGTAGGATGGCTATGACTCATAGATCGACTAGAGGGTGATGTATGAGGGCTATGGGAGGAAAAGCTAGAGCTCATGCTGCGGAGGATATCATAGATACAGGTGGTATCATCCTGGTTATGGGTGGGAAGGAAAAGGTCGAGGAAACCACATGATGTTGCAAAGTTACCTAAATCATCAGCATGGGAATGAAGGCTCACATACGAATCATCACGGGGGATGACAGAAGAACAAGTAAAAATATGGTCAAAGGATGTAGAGCCCAAGAATGTTGCTGAAGGGGAATCAAGCAAAACAGATGGAGTGGATTCAGAGGGAATGTACTCCGAGGGAAGGACGGATGATGATAGGTATAGGAGGGGGGCAGCAGGTTCTGACATCTCAACATCAGGGGGAGGAATGTCAATGGTAGCAGGGGGATCCTCGAGTTGGCCTGACGCATATTGCATGAGGATGGGAGAGGCGGATTGATTTTGTTCCATCTCATACTTGTGAATGACCTTGAAAGAGGCGCGGTAATGCGTGAGGTGAGGACAATGGTGAGAATAATGGCCATGGATGTTAGTATGAATCTTTCTTCGGAAAATACCACTTTGGCTACACATAACAAATAGCCCTAAAATCAATTATGGTTGCCAATATCTTTAAGTCTGCAGTTAGTTGATCCAAATAATGCTACACAAATCCAGATCTAAGCATAAAAGACATTAAGCAGTAATAAAATATGGCTCCATGCATCCAATAGACAAGACAAGAATGATATATTTGAAAGAATTTTTTATATTAAAAAGGGGGCACCCGAGAGGAAAACAAGAAAGGTGTTTTCTAGTTCTCCTCAATGGGATGGGTTCTTGAAAGTCCTCAGCATTTAAGATCTAAAATTCCTCTCTCTTGTTGTGTAGAAAACCCAGACAAACATAGAAATCAATGGGAGCTCACAAGGCAAAAATGGAAAATGTGACCAATTGTATAGATCCAGAGTGATCTAATGCAATGAAAGGTGCCTAGTGAATGGGGAAAACCCTTCTCTTTATAACAAAATATTAGGGCAGTCTAGAACTTGGTGCATGAAGAAAATATTATTAATCGAATTCTAGAACCACCCTTTAGGAATATTTTATTATATTTGTTGGAGGGAAAAGGATTTTTGACTTGGGTCAATTCCTTTATTTATAAATAATAAATAAATAAATTATTTATTTATTATTTTAAGGAAATGATGGAAATATAATTAAATAAATAATGATTTATTTAATTATTTATAAATGATTTAGTCAAATTTAACTAGGAATATTATTTAAATAAGGATTAAATAATTTATTCCTAGGAAATAATCAAATAAATAAGGATTTATTTAATTGATTTCCTTGTTTTGGGTTAAATATGACTAGAAATGTAAATAAATATGATTCTGCTATTATTTTAGTTTACAGTTTCCTGTTTGGACCATAAACAACTTAATAAGGGTGTTTTACTAAGTTGTTTCACATAGTGAAAGCAATTTTACTTAGGGTAAAATTGGTCTTACATGGTGTACTTGGGTCCATCTAATGATAATAGGTTAGATGACCAAAAAATGGTGTAACAGATTGCCCCCCAGCGTAGGAGTGTTAGGAGAAAATCGTATGACCGAAGTACGTTGTAAGAACTCAATCACTAGACATCAAGAGGGAAGTCAGAGAGAGAAATATAAGGTAGTCTATTGTGCTAAAGGACTAGACCCTGAGGAGACGAGACTTACAGGTGCAACAAGTCTCTGGTTTATGAAGTGGTACCTATGCTAAAGGCGATGGGGGAGGCATACCTATGCCCGTTGAGACCAAGTACAAAAGAATAGTATGTCCAGTAAACAAGGAACCGAACTATAAAGTACATGCTGGCATAAATACGAGCCAGAAAAATAGAATGGGGAATCCCATATACAGCCAGGACGTATAAAATAACATTGTAGTACATGAGATACAAATACAACCCAAATGCCACCTATACACGGGGAAGGGCTCGCAAAATATGACTGATACATGCCAATCGAGGGCGCTGCAAGCGGCTGAGGCCGACATCATCAAATGTAAGGAGCTACATCAAAGGCTGAAAATGAAGAAGTCATCCGGGCATGTGGGGGGCTACCTACAGGGCCACCCCATCATGAGGGTTGAGACATCTCACACACACCCAGGAATCACCAATATCTGTTGCTGCATCACTGGACCATTGAGTATATGGGTCATGATCATGCTGAAAGGAGCTTGAACCAAGGTATACCTGCTCTCTAGACCTGGCTTCTGGAGTAAATGAGTTGATGTTGACAGAAGGAGGTCTGCCATAGGTGAGGTGATGAGGGATATCCCAACTAAGGCACGAGAGAAAATATTAAAGTGACTAATAGACGAACACTAATGATGATGATGAAATGGGGGAAGGTCCAAAGGGGACCATACATGAGTACAAAATGGTATCTCATGACGGAAATCGACACGAACAAGAATGAGTATGGAGGCAAAGCGGTGCCCCGGCTCATTGAAAAGTGGTGCCGGCATTTTTAAGGCCAAATGGCACGAATCGGTATGCAAAAGTGCCCCAGGGACTAATGAAAGCGGTTTTAAGTTGATCAACACGACGGATAATGATTTGGTTGTATCCGGAGAAGCCATCCATAAAGGATAGCATCTCGTGCCCTGCACACTCATCAATGATTTGGTCAATAAATGGTGTAGGGAAGTTGTCTTTGGGACAAGCTTTGTTCAGATCGCGAAAGTCAGTGCAGACACGAATAGTGCCTTGTTTTTTGAGTACAGGAACTGGGTTGGACACCCAAGTGGTGTACTCGATGGGATAAATGAAACCAGCCTATCTGAGTTTATCGATTTCGGCTTTGATGGCTTCACGTCTGGAGGGATGAATGGGTCTCAACTTTTGATGGACTGGGTTGGCATCAGGCCATGTGTCGATATGGTGTTCAACAATGGCGAGATCGAGTCCGAGCATTTCTGAGTAGGACCAGGCGAAGATATCGTGGAATTCTTTGAAGAGTTTAGTGTAGGCTTCAATTTCTTCCGGAGTGCATTGGGCGCCCATGGTGATATGTTCTTCGATTCTTGGTTTGACAGAGATGTCTATTTTGATGGTAGGAGAGATATTGGCCATATTACCTTCTTCGAAAGCGTCAGGTGCAGGGATGTATTTTTAAACCAATCGACCTTATCAGGAATGAAGTCTTTAGATTCGACAGTATATTAGTCATGGGATTGATGTGGGAGGAAATATGCACGATGGTGCATATCGTCCCATGGAAAATCAGGTTCGGTCATGGCTTCCATGATGTCTTCATCTGACTGGAAGATGGGAAGAGTGGATGGAATAGGCTGACCTGATGAGGTAGAAATATGAGATTCCTGATTGTGATGGGAAAGGCTCACATGCGCGACATCATGCGGGGTGACAGAGTAAGTAGATGAGTGGTTAGGCGAAACATCGGGGGAAGGTCCTAAGGGGTCAGTTGCCGGGAATCGCGGTGATGAGGAAAGGTAAGAAATGATGGCTGAATATTCAATCATTTCAATATTGGGATGGGAAATGTTAATGGGGGTAGACAGGTCGTTTTGTGCTAGTGAAGAAGGTCTATGGTCAAGCATGGCTTTGAATTGGCAGTATGCAGCTAAAGAGGAATGATATTCGTCAAGGCGGGGGCAGAGGTGGGTATAATGTCCATGGAAATCGCACAAAGAACAAGGGTGATTAGTGTGCAAGCTTTTAAGTTTTGGGATGGAATCTGGTATGGTGACATAGACCTCAGGGATATCTGATTTCGCAAATGTTTCATTGACCATGGTCTTGAGATGCGGTAATTCAGGATAGGTATGGGTGGCGTGACCGATAACATCACACAAAGCCCACTGGATGGTATGATTTGGAGGCCGAGGAGGGGCAGGGTTTGTCGGGGTAGCCTTGTCCTTGGATGCCCCCCTGCGAGCTTTTCCATTCTTACCTGAAGCGGTCGCAACAAGAGGTGGTTCCTGTTGAGGTGACTGAGGTATAGTTGCAGCGGGAGAAGTCATCGGGATTGGTTGAACTGGGGTCAAAGTGAGATATGGTTTGGGTTGACTAGGCAGGGTAGTGGCCAGAGGGTCAAGGTACCAGACGGGTATACCCAAGGTCAAGTTGGGGAGGGATAGGGTGGCCAAGATAGGGACCGAATAAACTCCGGGAGGGGGAGCAAGGAAAGGTATTTGACCAGCAGGGAAATGGCCAGGAGGAATGGTGCGAAGGGGGTTGATATCGGGTGGAATCGACCCAGGAGGGTAAAGAGGCGTGAGGGGACTATTTGTAGAAGAAGTTTCAGAAGGAAGAAGGCTAGCTAGCGGGGGCGAAGGGCTAGGAACTGGTTGGGGTGGGTGAGGTTGAGGTTGCTGACTAGCCAAAGTGGGCTGGGTAAGGTCAGCCCAAGATGATTGCATCATGCAAACGTTTGCCAAGCTAGGATCAGATACAGGAGGAGGGTCTAGAAAGGTTCCAAGCAAGGAGGAGTATTTATAGACGCCAGGGGAAACACCGGTCAAAGAATCAACGGTTGGCTTATTGGTGACAACAGAGATGGTGGAATCAGGGGAGGTCTGAGATTTTGGTTCATGATATGTCAACTGGTCGATGGTGACAATCTTTCCATTATGAGGGAAAAACATCTTGCGATGGACTGCGGATGGGACGACAGACATGGCATAGGTGTAACTACGCCCCAAAATAATGTTATAGTCAAGAGGGGCGTCGATAACTTCAACATCGACACAAACAATCTTTCTCGCAAGGGTGATAGGATAGTTACGGAATAGGCCAATGGGCTGGGAGGCATGGCCATCCCACGCACGAAGGGTGATTGTGGAAGGGGCCAGCTCGGGAGATCCAAGTTGTTTCCAAACCGAAGCAGACATCATGCAGGTAGATGCCCCCTCATCAATAATACATCGAGCGACGTTGGCATTGTGGATTTTGTCTGGGATTTGGAAAACAACAGAAGCAGGAAGGGGGGGATGGTCTGACTGACGGGCATAAAAAATAATCAATTGGTCATCAGCAGGATCTACATCACCCACGACAGATAGTAGAGCCTTCTTTTGAGAAGGACATGACTGGAGGAGTTCCAGTGTGGAAATGGCAGCAGGAGATTGTGCCAGATCATCTACTATTCTATATGAATGGGCAGCCCGACCAGAGGCAACATTTCGGCGTAATGGGCCCTTAGGAATCTTGGTATGAACCTCAGATTTTGGTGGAGGGATTTGCAAGGGACCATTGGGTTTCGACAGAGGCTCTGCAGAACCTGAAGATGGGGACTCGAGGATAGACGGAGCAGGAGGCGTGGAGTACTGACGAGACCGAGTTTGAAGGTTAAGGTCAATAGTGAGAGGTTGGTTAGAGGCCATCATGAGAATCTGGTAGTCGGAGGAACCAAAAGGGGAAGGTTGAGTGGTTACCGGGGCATGAGGTGGTTGAGTAGCCACGAATCCTTGTTGAGGGAAAGGATCGGTAAACACAGCGGGTTGAGAATTAGCTGTATTGGGAGGGATAGTAGGAGAGGAATGCTATCCCTGCACGATGGCCTAAGAATCCGACATCTTTCGCGTCGGTGGTAATAGGGGACAGTCGTGAGTGTAATGACCATAAACACCGCAACACGAACAAGGCTTATTGGTGCGAAGAGGCCTGTCCGGCTTGGGCTGAGAGCCCTGTGGCTAGTTAGAAGTGTTAGAATCAATACTTGGAGGATTGGATCCACGATTACCAGAGGCAGATTGATTTTGATTGCCTTTCCTCGTTCTTTGAGAAGGAAGAGAATAAGTCGCACCCTGTTGTGCAAATACTTACCCTGGAGGGGGTAGTAGTTGTTGTTGCAGGGGTTGAGAAGGCAAGGGAGTGAGAGGTCCAAATGCTGGAGGAGCTAGGACACTAGGTTGTAGGTAAGGATAGGGGTGAGGATGGGCAGCATTGAGGTAAACAGGAGGGTGGGCAAAGGGAGGAGGCATGCCATATCCTGGATACATGCTACCTGGAGGGGGGAAAGTGCTAGAGGTGTTGGCCCCTCCCGGAGGGAAACCATAGCCCATAGGAGATTGAGCATGGGTACGTGAAAGAGCTCCAATGATACCATCAACAGAGTGAGATGCCCCCGGGGTGTTAGTGCCACCGAGTTTGGGGAGGTCAGGAAGGAAGGTATAAACATAACCAGATTGAGCATAGATAAGGTCATATTTCAAGGCTATTTGGAGGGCGGCTTCTTTGGTTTGAGGGAAATGGGATGCGACATCTTTGCCAATGGGAGGTAAGAGGGAGCGAAGGAACCAGTCCATATAAACTAGATCTTCAAAGGTAGGAGCTCGACATAAGCTCCTTCTTCGCCGCCATTCCTGGACATGAGCGGAAAGGCGAGTCGAAGAGGATTGACGGAAAGAAGTCAAAAGTTCCGTACCAGTGTCATATCGGAGGGGGAGCTAGAAATAAGATAAAAAGGCTTTGGCAATGGTTGCAAAGTTGGTATGGGAAGAGGTGTCCTGATCAACATATCATTTAGAAGCCTCGCCGGTAAGCATGCGTTGGAACAATCGAAGATGGATGGAATCATCACTAATGGAATTGGATGAACACCACATATGGAAAGATTTGATATGGTTGGAGGGATCTTCACTAGCAAGGCCTTCGAACTTGGGAATGTCGGAGGGGAGATTGGTTGGCATAGGAGGCCAACTAACATCGTGGCGGATAGGATCATTAATCAATTGATTGAAATCGGGGAGACTGAGACCAGCCATATAAGGGAGCAAAGGGACAGTCGAGGTAGTTCCCGTATTGGTTCCACTGGAAATGGACCCAACAGTAGAATTGGGGTTGCTACTAGCGCTAGGCCCTGAACTAGACATGGTGAAGGTAACAGGGGGGGAGCCAGGAGTAGGGGAGAAACCGAACAATTAGAAGAAGAGTCAGAGTGAGGACTCATGGGAGGACTTACTCGATGATGACGAGAAGGAGGAAGTCGACCAACCAGAAACTGAGGGTGAAGGCCAAGAAGTCTCTCGGATAAACGCCTTGGAGGCGCAATGATGACGGGAAGAAGAAAAACCGACAAGGGCAAGGAAGTGAAAAATCAAGTGAGGTCAATGTCGAAACAAGGGTAGAGAGGTGCAGTGTCAATTGATTTTAAAGTCTTTGCTAGGTGGTGTTAACCAGTATCTTCTTCAATTAGGGTCAGTGTGTGGCGTGTGTTAATTTTAATTTTTAAACCCAACCATTTTGAGAGTAAAAGAAAAAGTGTGCTGCGTAACTGAAAATAAATCTGCAGAGAACAGTAAATAAGACTGAAATAACAGAAAATTAACAGCTAACAATGCATCAGTCTAACCCAAGAAGGCGGGTCTCTCAAAACTAGTCTAAAAGAGGGAAAACACACCAAAAAGAGGCCAATAGATCTAAGGTCAGGAGGGACAGGGTTATAAAGGAAAAATCTGCTGAAAAAAGGTGCAGAAGACAACAAAGAGGCAGAGGCAAGGTTGCTATAACAAAGGGGGAAATCAGCTAAAGGTAGGAGGGACGAGGAGGTGGCCCTAGAGGTAAACCCAAACAAAACTATATGAGGTGATTTGAAAGGGATAAGAGCTTATCTAAAGGGATCTGAAAATCAGGTGTCAGATCTGAAAAGAAGAAGGCTGAAACTCTGAAAATTCAGACGTCTAAAAAAACTAAAACTCGCCCACAGAAAATGGAGGGTACTAAAGCCCTAAGGGGAAATATTCCCACTTAGTTGAGTGAAAAATATCAGAAACAGGTCTAAACGGGCAGAGGCGGAGGCTAGAAAACCCTGACAGAAGCTTCAGACAAACCCAAAAAAATTGTTGGAAAATTGCAGAAAAAACTGCAGGTCGTAGGTTTTGACCTGTTTTCAGTCCAGGTTGCAGTTTTGGGGCAGAAAAGTGCGCCCTCAAGTCCAGGTCATAGTTTTTGGGCTGATAAGTGTGACTTGCAGATCTGGGTCTCTCGGCGGCAGATTTCAGAAAAAGTTGTCGTCTCAGCTGCGGCTGATGTCTGTCACCTGCGCGATAGGGCCAGAAACACACGGAAGTTAAAAATTTTAATGTTTGAGGGTTTTAGAGGTGAAAAGCACCATAAAAATAGGAAAAACATGAAACTGAAGAGAAACCCTAGGGTCTGAAATAGCTGGATATGCAGGAATATATAAAACGACAACGGTCGCAAAAGAAAACCTGTGTGGAGTCGCAAATTGTTAGTATGAATCTTTCGTCGGAAAATACCACTTTAGCTACGCATAACAAATAGCCCTAACATCAATTATGGCTGCCAATATCTTTAAGTCTCCAATTAGTTGATCCAAATAATGCTGCACAAATCCAGATCTAAGCATAAAAGACATTAAGCAGTAAAAATAAAATATGGCTCCATACATCCAATAGACAAGACAAAAACAATATATTTGAAAGAAATTTTTGTATTAAAAAGGGGGCACCTGAGAGGAAAACAAGAAAGGTGTTTCTAATTCTCCTCAATGGGATGGGTTCTTGAAAGTCCTCAGCATTTCAGATCTAAAATCTCTCTCTCTTGTTGGTGTAGAAAACCCAGGAAAACATAGAACTCAAAGGGAGCTCACAAGGCAAAAATGGAGAACTGTGACCAATGGTATAGATCTAGAGTGATCTAATGCAATGAAAAGTGGTTAATGAATGGGGAAAAACCTTCTATTTATAACAAAATATTAGGGAAGTCTAGAACTTGGTGCATGAATAAAATATTATTAATCGAATTCTAGAACCACTCTTTAGGAATATTTTATTATATTTGTTGGAGGGAAAAGGATTTTTGACTTGGGTCAATTCCTTTATTTATAAATAATAAATAAATAAATGATTTATTTATTATTTTAAGGAAATGATGGAAATATAATTAAATAAATAATGATTTATTTAATTATTTATGAATGATTTAGTCAAATTTAACTAGGAATATTATTTAAATAAGGATTTAAATAACTTATTCCTAGGAAATAATCAAATAAATAAGGATTTATTTAATTGATTTCTTTGTTTTGGGTTAAATATGACCAGGAAATATAAACAAATATAGATTTGTTTATTATTTCCTTTTGGGGTTTCCTGTTTAGACCATAAACAACTTAATAAAGGTGTTTTACTAAGTTATTTCACATAGTGAAAGCAATTTTACTTAGGGTAAAATTGGTCTTACATGGTGTACTTGGGTTCATCTAATGATAATAGGTTAGATGAAAAAAAAATGGCGTAACAATGGATACCACACAAAGCACAGGGTTTGTTGGTGCGAAGAGTCTTTGGGGTCTTGGCTGCAGACGAGGAAGAAACAGAGGATTCAGGGACCGTAGATTCAGGGAATGCAACTCTAACCATGGGTTTGATACGGGGCAACTCGAGACAAGTATGGGTGGTGTTGGTACTATTTTATTGCTATCCTTTTCTTCTAAAAATCCATCATTTATCTATAATTTTCCTCCATAAACTTCCCAGAAGTCCATTGAAATTGATTAATGAAGCATTATAATTGTTATTTTGCATTAAATTTAATTTATGGGTTTTTATGTTAAAAATTGGAATTTTTCAACAAAATTACGGGATGTAATGACTTCCTGTAATCAGTTTATGTTGTGACATGTGGCATGGCAGGAAAATCAAAATAGAAGGCAAAGACGTGATCTAGGATGTACATACATGGTGGAAAATCTATTTAGCATCGAATTTGGAGTTCCTGAATATATGGTCAATGACGGTCAAACTCAGCCTATTCAGCAGAAAAATCAGAAGTCATAATGAATGTACATGATATTTTGCTTAATATTAGGAACTCTAAACTGATTCGAACTGTTTTGGAATCAGTTAGGATGAGGGAGGAATGAAAATAGCCTGTTGGTTGTAAATTTTAATAAATAGGAGGATTTTGATTAGAGATAGGATGCTAGTGAAAACATTGAAGAAAGCAGACTTAAGACTGTAAAGCGTATTCCAGATCTCTGTTTTGAATGTAATCTATTCTCATAATTTAATGAAAGACAAAACTTCGTCAATCACAGTGTTTATGCGTTAACGGGTTTTATCATTTGAAGTTTATCAAAGTGTGCCATCAGAGCATGGAAGGGCCCTACGTGAGGATTGGTACACTTTCTTTTATGTTTTATATTTCATAGAGTTTAGTCTTCAGATCTGAACAGTGTTTTATTCCATTTCATTGCTTGTGAGTTCATTAATTTAATTAGAAGCTCTTGTGATTATTATTTTATGATTCATAGTGGTAGCTTGAAGATTCAGTTGCAAAATTATTGAACGAGTCCTTGTAAAAGGTTTAATCGAGCATTGAATTTCAAAACATCTCTATGAACTCTGTTTTTATGAATTTGATTTCTAGAATGTTTAGTGTGTTATCTTGAAGGAGTTTTTGTGAAACATATCCTCGTAAGAGGATTGAAAAGCTCAGACTAATAACACTCTGTTTTTTTAGATCAGTAGATTAAATTTGATAATATAAGTGTTTAAATTGTGAAAAGGAAACATATTTTAATCTCTTGTAAAGGAGTATTGGAGCCTGTCACAATTAGACATTTATTTAGACAAATAGAACAGATCCTTTTAGGTCTATAAATATTAGACGTGCCTCTAAGACTACCTACCTTGGTCGACATTAAATTGAGTCTAATCTAGAATCCTAGATTGGTCTTTACAGGTGGCATAACTGACACCATCACACAAGGCACAAGGCTTGGCGGGTGGAGGTGGGGTAGGCTTAGGCGAGGTGGCCTTATCTTTGGATGACCCCTTGCGAGCTTTTATTTTCTTTGCTGTAGCTGTCATAGCAGGAGAAGGGTCCTGTTGAGGTTCGGGTGGTACTGTAGTGATGAAAGTAGCTAAGGGAATTGGTTGAATCGGTGTGAAAGCAAGGTATGGTTTCGGGTGACCTGGTGGGGTAGTGGCTGGAGGGTCAAGGTACCAGACGGGAATGCCTTGGGTCAAATTAGGGAGGGAAAGGGTGGCCATGATGGGACCGAATAGACTTCAGGAGGGGGAGCGAGTAAGGGTATCTGACCAGCAGGGTAATGGCTAGGAGGGATGGCGCCAAGATGGTTAAGACTTGGGGGAACCGACCTAGGAGGGTAGAGAGGCTCATGGGTACCAGCTGTAGGGGAAGGGCCAAAAGGAAGAGACCCAATTAGCGGTGGCGAAGGGCTAGGAGCAGGTTGCAGCGGGCGAGGTTGAGGTTGCTGACTAGTTGAAGCGGGCTGCTTGAGGTCGACCCGAGACGATTGCATCATGAAAACATTCGCTGAGCTAGGATCAGAGACAAGAGGAGGAGGAAGACCAGGGAAGGTTCCAAGCAAGGATGAGTCTTTGTAGACACTGGGGGAGACACTAGTCAAAGAATCAATGGTTGGCTTATTGGCTACAAACGAGATGATCGACTCAGGGGAGGTCTGAGATTTTGGCTCATGATATGTCAACTGGTCAATTGTGACTATCTTTCCATTATGAGGGAAAAACATCTTGCGATGAACTGCGGATGGGACAGCAGACATGGCATAAGTGTAGCTACGCCCCAAAATAATGTTATAATCAAGAGCGGCGTCAATAACTTCAAAGTCAACGCAAATCATCTTGCCCGCAAGAGTGATAGGATGATTATGGAAGAGGCCAATGGGCTGGGTGGCATGGCCATCCCATGTATGAAGGGCGATGGTGGAAAGGGCCAGCTCAGGAGATCTGAGTTGTTTCCAAACCGAAGCAGACATGACATAGGTAGATGCCCCCTCGTCAATAATACACCGAGTTACGTTAGCGTTCCGGATTTTGACTGGGATTTGGAAAGCGACGGAAGCAGGAAGGGGAGGATGATCTGACTGACGGGCGTCGAAAATAATCAATTGGTCATCAGCAGAATCTACAACACCCATGGCAGATAGTAGAGCCTTCCTTTGAGAAGGACACGACTGGAGGAGTTCTAGTGTTGAAATGGCGACAGGGGGCTCTGCCAAATCATCTACTATGCTATACAAATGGGAAGCTTGACCAGAAGCAGCATTTCGGCGTAATGGGCCCTTAGGAACCTTTATAGGGACCTCAAATTTGGGTTGAGGGATCTGCAAAGTACCATTTGGTGTCGAAAGAGGCTCTATGGGACCTGAAGAAGGTGACTCGGGGGTAGACGAAGCGGGAGGCGTGGGGTACTGACGAGACTGAGTTTGAAGGTTAAGGTCGAAGGTGAGAGGTTGGTCAGAAGTCATCATGAGAATCTGGTAATCGAAGGAACCAGAAGGGGAAGGTTGAGTGGTTACTGGGGCATTAGGTGGTTAAGTATCCACGAATCCTTGTTGAGGGAAAGGATCGGTAAATACGGCGGGTGGGGAAGTAGCCGTATTGGGAGGAACAGTAGGGGAGGAGTGTTGTTCTTGCAATGTAGACTGATACTCCCACATCTGCCACATCAGTGGTAATAGGGGACAATCATGAGTTTAGTGACCATAAACACCGCAACACGAACAGGGCTTATTGGCGCGAAGACGCCTGTCTGGCTTGGGATGAGATCCCTGTGGCTGGTGAGCAGTGTTAGAATCGATACTTGGAGGATTGGATCCATGATTACCAGGGGAAAATTTATTTTGATTGCCTTTCCTCTTTCTTTGAGAAGAAGGAGGATTAGTCGTGCCTTGCTGTGCAAATGCTTGCCCTGGAGGGGGTAGTAGTTGTTGGTGCGGGGGTTGAGAAGGCAAGGGAGGTGGAGGTCCAAATGCTGGAGGAGTTGGGACACTAGGCTGCGGGTAAGGATAAGGGTTAGGATGGGAAACATTGAGGTAAGCAGGAGGTTGGGAAAAAGGAGGAGGCATGCCATATCCTGGATACATGCTACCTAGAGGGGGGAAAGTGATGGAGGTGCTGACCCCTCCTGGAGGGAAACCATAGCCCATAGGAGGTTGAGCGTGTTGAACCTTTAGTTAAGCAGAGAGGGGGGGGGGGGTTGAATCAGTTTAACACATTCCTGATCTTTTAGAACTTTTCATTAAACTTATTTACACCTTCATTTCATATCCAACTTAATGTGTGAGTAATCTTAGAATGTAAGCAACAAGTGTTAGTATAATATAGCAGTAGAATTAATATGAGAGCAGCAGGTATTAAGCAGATGATAGATATCAGATCAATACATAAATATCAAGCACAGAGACACTAGATATAAGTGGAAACCCATAAAGGGATAAAACCACATCTAATTATTGTTGTGATGCAAAGGCAAGCTCCAACTCCCTCTCACCACTATTTTTCTGCAGGCACCAACCTACAGGAGGCTCCAACCTCAATTCTGCAAGCTACAACTTGCAAGGAAGCACCAACTCCCTTCAATTTTCTGCAGGCACCAACCTACAGGAGGCTTCAACCTTAGTCAGCTACAACTGACAGCTATCAAGCTGCAACTCGATAGGGAAGCTCCAACTTCCTCAATTTATCAAACTGAATGTTTGCTGATTTACTCCAGATATCAGCTCTGTTCTGTATCTTCTCTTCTTCTCTTAATCTTCTATGCTTTATTCTTCTATATTCTACATTCTCTGTATTTTCTCTCTCTCCTTCTCTTGAGCTTATCAAATTGATTATATATAGAAATTCTCACATGAATTTTTGTATTTCACAAGGAATTTGGAGGGAACAGTCATGACTCTTTGGCTTCTGTCTTCTTATTCCTTTTTCCAAATCATTTTTAGAATTACTACAATATGTACAAATTTCCATGCTATAGTGGGATTTCTCTTTTCCTTAGGATACTTGCCTTTGCATCACAAACAATAAAAATAATTACAACATTTACATTCACATTTTTAATTACACATTTCAATTTCACTCAGCTCCTTTTCTGGATTTTGGCTTTACTGGATTTGTCTTTTTCTGCTGCTGTTAAGAACCTGTTCTGCATATACTTTGTTCACTGTCATCTGCATATTCCTTGTTTTCTGTGCTTATTCACCTGTCCAACTCATTCCTGTACATATTCCTGTTCACCGAACTTTCATCTCTGCATGCTTTCCTCTTCTTTTCCTTTTCCATAATTGCATTCAAGTTTCATACCCAATCATTTCCCAAGTCCGGACAATCTCACAATCTCTGCTTTGTTCTACACTGGCAGTTTCAATGCTTAAATCTGAAGTGTTAATAAATCAACCATATTCCCAGTACTTTTCAATATTTCACTTAACTATGTGTAAATGCATCCCAAGCTTCATTTCCAATCATATTCCAACCCGACAATCTCACTCTGCACTTATTCTACGCTGGCAAACTCAAACAAATAAGTCTGGTCATTTTTAATGTCTCAATTCAGAGAATTGAGATATTAATTCAACATTCCGCCATGGCTATAAAATCATACATATGAATTCATTTATATTTCGATCATTACAATTTTCGAACTTAATTTTGGCTCCCGGCTTATATATATAACTTTCGAACTTTATATTATGCCGCCAATACGATTAACCTTGGTTAAACTCTTTTAATATAACTCACCGGGCCTTATACTAAGATTACAATACGTTGAATAACATTAATAAACCAAATTCATTATATATGACTCCGCCCCGGGCCCACAATACAACCAAAGGACCAATCGAGTGCACACCGTACCTTTGTTAACCCACGCGCCCATCTGATGGTTGGTATTACGTTGCCCGATCCAACGTATATCGCTCGATCAACATGCGCAAACAATAATGCGCGATGGCGCTCCATACTTGGGTTATCCTCCGCACACCTTGGTTAAACTCCAGGCAAGTCCGACACACGATCACCGTCCGATGGCCCTCTTCCAGATCAACGGCTCGTGTCAATTTCGCTCCGCGTCCTAGTACGAAAGTTAATGCGCGAAGGCACATGTTAAACGGTGGTTTTACTGTTCATCCAGGGACACGCGTCGATCAATCAATGGAATCACTGCCAATTCGAGAATACCGCCTTCCGTATAATAGTGGTGCGATGAATACCACCGTTCACTTTAAACCACCGTTACTGTTCATTCAGCTCTTGGTTCCACTTATCCCTATGCTCCAGGTTCCGGTTCTCCACGATTTCAATTATATATATATAACTTTTCATCACATTTCAAATATATATATTCTTTGTTACAACTATGGTTCCGCTCCATTCAATTATATATATATATATTTTTCGACTATGGTTCCGTTATACTCTAACACAGAGTTCCACCATTCATAACCCTTGTGGCTATGTGTACAGTGCTCATCCCCATAGAGCCTATTCACGCTGGTTCATAGAGCTCATTACAATCTAGGTATGTACAATTTAAAACACCACATCGACCAGAAGTCGAGTTCTTCAACTAAATACAGAGCATTTGAATATAAAGTCCGAAAATTAATTTATATTATGTGTAACGCCTGGCTGTATAAAAGATTCTCGGAATTTATATATATATATTCTTGGAATAACAACGGTTTCTCTACAATAACAGCTGTGGCTTTGCCTCTGTTACTCTGCCTCTGCCTCTGCTGCTGTGATAATGGATCTGTCTCCGTATTTGCTTCCTCTGCCTTTCTCCTTTATATTCATTTCCTCTTTGCTGCCTCCATTGTCTGTCTTTGTCTCCTTGTAACTGTTCCTGTCTTTACATCTGCTACCTCTTTTGCCATCAATGACAACATTTCCAACAGTCTCCCCCTTTGGCATTGATGTCAATACATTTTCTCTATTTGCCTGCTCTTCCTCCTGTTGTTTGCTCTTCCTCCCCCTTTGACATCAATGGAAAAGGGTGGCTTTTTTCATTTCCTCTCTCTGAGTTATGTTTAGGCCCTCTTTTGCTGACTTTGTACCATGCTGCTTCAGAGTGATGTATAAGACTTGTTGAGAGAACACTTTGAGGATTATCGAATTTGAATATACACTGTAAATTGATACAGTTCAAACACATAGTCTTCTTTCACTTGTATAGAGCTAAAAGTGAGAATAATGATACTTCATAGAATACATTGTATCAACTTTATCTAGTCAGAGATGTATGATTGGATTCAACAACTAAAATGCTGAGAGGCTTCAAAAGATAATCACGATTCGGATTCTTAATATAATGTTTTAGAACATGATACTAATCCTTTTTCTTTGTAATTGAAATTTTCATGCTTGAATAATGCAGATAAATCTAGGATAATAACTTGGTGTTCTTTTGCATTAATCCTTTGATGCTGAGGACCTGATTCATGCTTTCCTTGTTGGCTGTTCTCCCCCTGAAATGATATTTTCGTTTCTGTTCTCCCCCTGAAATTGTGCTTTCTCTTTATATCAGAGAGTAGCATCTACAGATACTACCCCTAATCTGTCTCTTAAATATTCAAATGGCTCTTTAGCAAGTGGTTTGGTAAATATATTTGCTGTCTGTTCTTTTGTTGGTACATACTCCAGTTTGACTATCTTTTGAGCTACTTGTTCTCGGAGAAAATGATACTTGATTGGAATATGTTTGGTTTTTGAGTGAAGCACAGGATTTTTAGATATACTTATAGCACTTGTATTATCACATTTGATTGAAATAGGTTCATCAATTCTTACCTTCATGTCTTGAAGAGTTTGTTTCATCCACATGACTTGTGTACAACATGCTGCTGCTGCTATATATTCTGCTTCAGCTGTAGACAGAGAGATGGATGTTTGTTTCTTGCTTAACCATTCCACCAGACTTTTTCCTAGATAGAATGCACCTCCACTTATACTCTTCCTGTCATCCACACAGCTGGCCGAATCTGCATCTGTGTATGCTGATAAAGTGAAGTTTTTTATTTTAGGATACCAAAGTCCATACTGTGTTGTTCCTTGTAGATATCTGAATATTCTTTTGACTGCAAGAAGGTGATTTTGTTTAGGTGCTGCTTGATATCTAACCACTAGTCCTACTGCTAGCATGATGTCTGGCCTTGATGCAGTCAGATACAATAGACTTCCAATCATGGATCTGTAGAGGTTTTGATCTATATTAGCGGACCAATCATCAGTACATAGCTTGCAACCTGTGGTCATGGGAGTTGACACAGGTTTGCAGTCCTCCATTTTGAACTTTTTCAGCATTTCCTTTAAGTATTTTTCTTGTGAGATGAATGTACCTGTGTTCTTTTGCTGAATTTGCAGTCCCAAGTAGAAACTGAGTTCTCCAATCATGGACATTTCAAACTCTGTTTTCATCTCATCAGCAAACCCTCTTGCTAGTTCTTCTCTGTTGCTTCCAAACATGATTGTTGAGTCTCAAAAGTGTTTTCCATATTCATACATATTTCCATTATGTCATAACCATCTAGCTCTTATTTCATAGCCATCTGACCTAAAGCCCTACATAAAGTAACCATTTTTCATAAATATATGGGTTAGGATCCTTGTTTTCCAAAGTTATTTATTTTATGTATTTAAAGTGAATTTATGATTAGAAACTAGAAAATTAACATAGTTTCATATATCTATATATGTGTTGTGAGTTTTGTGACATGCGTAGGTCAAAAAGGAGACTTCTAGAAGACCCTTATGTGGCACTCTAAGGCCAAATTCGAATTTGGTTGGAGAAGATCATGGGATCATGAGAACATGTGTCTCACTTCCTTGTTGTATTGAAACTCTAAAAGGATATGTGTCTCACTTCCTTGTTGTATTGAAACTCTAAGAGGATATGTGTCTGATTTCTTAGTTGTGTTGAAACTCTAGAAATACATGTGTCTTATCATTTCCTATTTTGATTGTAACTCTAGAGATGGAGGGAGAGATTCATGGACTCCCATTAATGAGATAACTCCTCATATTTTGTATAAATAGGAGAAGCTTTCTCCTATCATGGGTAATGAGGAAGTAATGAGAAAATAGGAGAAAATAGGAGAAAGAGAGAAAGGAATAGAGAGTCTTTTGTAACAAAGTTTAAGATGGAATGGGATGTAGATTTGTGAGGTTTTCAATAAAGAAATTCAGTTCTTTGATGTTGTTTTGATTACAACTTTAAGGAGCTGAAGGATTTCACCAAATTGGTAGCAGAGGGCCCCTGTTGTCCAAGGAGGCTTCTACATGCTTTCTAGATAAGTAGCTTTTAATTCATGTCTTGCATTATTTGTTTAATTAAAAGATCCTCATTATCTTACAATCATTCTTTTTTCTTAAAACGCTCTTCCAACATATCATGATTAGATGAAAGAGATTTGGTTGTATTATGTTGAGTTAATTAGCATTTTCTGTTTTGCAATTAGATTAAAGGATCCTCATTATCTTACAATCATTCTTTTTCTTAAAACGCTCTTCCAACATATCATTATTAGATGAAAAAGATTTGGTTGTATTATGTTGAGTTAATTAGCATTTTCTGTTTTGCAATTAGATTAAAAGATCCTCATTATCTTATAATCATTCTTTTTCTTAAAACGCTCTTCCAACATATCATTATTAGATGAAAAAGATTTGGTTGTATTATATTGAGTTAATTAGCATTTTTAGTTGCAATTCCTTTCGTTAATTATCACAGTTAGACTTACTCTAATAAACTCTTCCAAAATATCATTATGATGAATAAGGCATAACTGTGGTATTGTAGGTTTTAGTTTCTTGTTTACACTAAGTGGCATAGCCATTCTTACTCTTACAAAGCTCTTCCAAAATATCATAACAATGAGTAAGAAATAGCTGTGGTGTCTTAGATTTTAATTGTATTTGCTTTCAGTTTTATGTTTATGTTCAATTGCATTGAATAATACAGCCAGGATTGTTTTACAAACTCTTCCAAAATATCATTCATCATGAACAATATGGGCTGTAGAATTCCATAGACTAGTTGCATGTTAATTTAGTGAGAGTACTCTGGAGGTAGATTACATTTCTGTTCCCAAAAACAATGAGAAAAACACATATAACGAAGTAAGGAAGAGGTCACTTAAGCACATATAGTGCACCACACTTCATCAGTTTACTAGCCCTGGTTGATAATTTACGTTAGCAATTTAGGACGCTAAATTGACTACACAATGATGTCATCAACATATACTACAACAATCAGGAGTTCATTTTCATGGGCTTTTATGTATAGATTGTTGTCTACTCCACCTCTCTTAAAGCCTTGTTTTTGCA